>VCRD01000439.1:0-62169 GCA_006783055.1 Trinorchestia longiramus
TTTTTTCATGAATCTCTTGAAATGAACGTAAGGGGTTAACCTTAGATTTTTTTTGGAAAAAAATTAAAAATGCTCGAAATTCAGTTTATAGACCAATATTGGTCTGTAAATCACGAAAAACACATCTGGTTTTAAACAGCTCTCTTTGATCGTCCAAAATCTTGTTTTGGTAAAAAGTAGGCTCAGAAAAAGTTACAAATTTTGCGTTTCAAATTGTTTTTCAATGCAAATTTCTGTTCTAACGTGTTTCCTAATGTGTTTGAATCATTTTCATCAGAAAAAGTGTAAATTTTTTTTCATGAATCTCTTGAAAAAAATTAAAAATGCCCGAAATTCAGTTTATAGACCAATATTGATCTGTAAATCACACATCAGTTTTTAAACAGCTGTCTTTGATCGTCCAGAATCTGGTTTTGGTAAAAAGTAGGCTCAGAAAGTTACAAATTTTGCGTTTCAAATTGTTTTTCAATTCAAATTTCTGTTCTAACGTGTTTCCTAATGCGTTTGCAATCATTTTCATCAGAAAAAAGTGTAATTTTTTTTTCATGAATCTCTTGAAAAAAACGTAAGGGGTTAATCTTAGATTTTTTTTGGAAAAAAATTAAACATGCCCGAGATTCAGTTTATAGACCAATATTGATCTGTAAATCACGAAAAACACATCTGTTTTTAAACAGCTGTCTTTGATCGTCCAGAATATTGTTTTGGTAAAAAGTACGCTCAGAAAAAGTTACAAATTTTGCGTTTCAAATTGTTTTTCAATGCATATTTCTGTTCTAACGTGTTTCCTAATGCGTTTGCAATCATTTTCATCAGAAAAAAGTGTAATTTTTTTCATGAATCTCTTGAAAAAAACGTAAGGATTTTTTTTGGAAAAAAATTAAAAATGCCCGAAATTCAGTTTATAGACCAATATTGATCTGTAAATCTCAAAAAACATCTGTTTTTAAACAGCTGTCTTTCATCGTCCAGAATATTGTTTTTGTAAAAAGTACGCTCAGAAAAAGTTACAAATTTTGCGTTTCAAATTGTTTTTCAATTCATATTTCTGTTCTAACGTTTTTCCTGATCGTGTGAAATTTTCTATTCACAGGACTGGCAGGCCTCAAGAAGTGTCGCCAAGCTTATCTACAAGGAATTTTTTACACAAGGCGACCTTGAGAAAGCTATGGGGAACAACCCGCTCGTTATGATGGATCGAGAAAAAGCCTTCATACCCGAGCTACAATTGAGCTTCCTGGACAACATCGCCTTGCCAGTCTACCAGTAAGCTCATGAACGGTCTATTGAAACCTTTTCTGTTGCATGTTGCTTTAGAACTCTATTTCTCTTTCATCGAAAGCCAGAATTGTTTTGAGTATCCTGATACCAGTACAGCGAAATCAGGATGGTTTCGCAGGGGTTGGCAAGCTGTGTGGTGTTACTCACCACTCAGTGAGGAAAGACGACGACTTCTTGACTAAGAAGCGTTTCCGTTTCTTTTCTTACATTTTAGTGTTGTAGAAACACTAATCAATGCGTCTCGCCACCCAGCCTTCCTCTGAACACAAAAGCCGCGCTGTTGTAGAGCTAACTGAATTTTTTAACGTAATTTAATTGAGCGGAAATGGTACATGGTACAACCATCTTCTATTGTTTGCTATTCTACGACTCACATTACGCTCCAAACACAAGTACTTACAAATGTACTGTTGAGATATTTCTCAAAACCTATCATGTGATATTTAAACCAACATAATAGGAAATGACCTAAACTTCCTTAAAATCTGACAGAAAAAGCTGTAAGAGAAACTCTAATATTGAATACAAATGATAGTGACTACAAGTATATAATTCTATTGTCTGTCGAGTAACAAGGCTGCTTTCATTGATGACTATTAAGCTTTTCTACCTTTTTCAGACTAGTTGCGGAACTTTTCCCCGCTGCGAGTGCTCCGTACGAGTCAGTGTTGGAGAGCAAACGACGATGGACAGCAGTTCGAGACTCGCACGTTCACCTCAAAGGCTCGTATGCAAGCTCCCTCGACATCTTTGACGAGGAATTTAACTTGGACGACAGCGATGACAACAACCTAGCCTAAGTAAGTAACACTGAAGTTGTTTGCAGTCGGCTACAGAGTCTTTATTGGAGACGAGGGGTTTTTCCAAATTATTCCTCGAAACGTTCCCTAAAACTCCGTGATTTTACATGTGTAGGACAGGATAGTCGAATAAGATATAAAACTGAAGTATTATGCAGCTGTATAGGTATTAAGAACTTATCCATCCCTCTTTGTGAACTGTATTTTGCCCTTATAATACGTAGCTAGATAGTATATGCCCGAACTGGACATCTACAATTGTAAAGTTCGACAGCAGGCCACATATAAATCATTTCTATATCCTTCGCGAAGATGACAGATGCGTAATGAAGTGTACCGTTGTTCATAAGATGTTCGACGTTAAAAATACCCAGAATTTTTTCACCTCGTGAAAGTTGCATACACAACAACCTAATGTCGAAGTTTGTTATATGTACGATATTTTTATCAAAAAGAAATATATAAATAGATTCAAACACTCCTGAACTTTCAAGTAAGCTACGTCATTCTCAGGGATAAATCTACTAAAGTTTATCGCTAATGTAGAGCATTCGACCATCTTCTCCAATTGTCCAAGATTATGAAAATGATGTGTAGTAAGTTATTATTATCATGGATCAAACATCTGAAAATACAAAAGAACTGAAATTTCTTGTTTCAAATTTAGTCACTCAATATTGTACGTGGAACTTTAATTCAGAACCAATTCTAACTTTTCGTACTTCACGAAACAATTATATTTCAGATATTTAGACGCCGAGCAGCTGGCTCGATTATATTAGTCCATATTTTGCATATCACTTCCTGAATGTATCATAACATTACAAAGATCAAAATATAAATATATCTTAGATATGTCTAACACGCATATTTCCTTCCACGATAACAAAGGAGTATAGAGAGAAAGAGCACTCTTACAGCAGAATATAATTTTTCAATGATCACTTGTTGCTTGGTGCATTCAATAATTATTTACTAATCCTACCATTGAAGTTGGTGAGCAAAGCAAGCAGGTACTAAACCCAGATCTGATTGCTTCAGACTAGACATCAATTGCTAATTTACAGCGAGTGACGGGCTTCTTGAGTTTCATAGTCACACGCTGCAGCAATTGTTACCCGTTAAAGCACTCAGTCATGGACGATCTCTGCAATAATGGGCTACAGTTGGAAAACTAAGCCGCTCTCTAGTATAGTAGGAGCAACGAATTTGGCATTAGTAGCTAAGAACTTAACTATCTATGTGTAACAGATATAAAGCTGAAGGCTTAAAATGCAGTTAAGAACTTTGATGCGTAACTTAATACCTGACTACTATCATGAAAATGATGGTACTGATAGCCGTTGAATCGGCAGAACGATGTTGAAAACTAACGAGTCCTATTAAAGAACACATAACAAGTTAACATATCGGGAGCTTATGTAGAACAACTTAAAGGATACTATCACTGGTAGAACTCTTCATGTACAAAGTAGAATAAACTAATAGATTCCACCGTCAAAAACCCTTTCGGTCATCAAACATTAATACCGTAACAGATGATCATCTGCCAAACGTTATAATAATAAATACTAATAAATAAAATATCTACAAGAGAAAAAGGACATTAGATGACACAACAGTAATATTTATAAATTCTAGGATTCAAGAGTCCTCAGCATAGCTTCTTAAAGAAGGCTCACTCCCATAATTATGCTCTAAACTTTGTGTCTTGGATGTACAAGCAACCCTCCAAGTAGCCACTCTGATTATGAGCAGTTTCCCGGAACGTATATTAAACTCATTCAAGAAATTGTACTGATGCCTATCGTATTAGGTAGTTCGACGAGTCATAGTCTCAATTTACAATAAAATATGTATTTTCCTTCCACTCTAAGAAAACAGCGCAAGATAAGTATAACGAACGGTATATACTAACCATACATTCGAAGGTTTCACAAGTGCAAAGAAAAAACATTTAAATCAGTGACTAATGTTCGATTATACTCTAAAATAACGCTTCAATATGCAACGGCAAACAAAGAGCAAGAAAATAATGATGCTTTCGGTAAATGATTTTTGACGGTCGAATTCCATCCTACAAGAAATATTGTGCCAATATAAGTTTGAATATTATCAACGAATAACACTCCTGTTGACATTACGTATTAAATTTGGTAAATCTGAATAAAACTTTCATGGTAGTAAGGATTTCCTTTAATTTTCATCTTTAATTTCTCTTGGATGCTATTGCAGTTGCTTCTGGTGAAAATATGCCATGAAATATTGGCTCTTTGACGAAACGTTTTGCCATTACAATAGCAAATGTCACGCTAACGCATTTCAGTAATTGCTGTACATACTACACTCTAGGCACCTGCAATGCTTCCTTCTAGACCTTTCATTGATTTCGAGCGTCATGAACACATCAAACGCTGAGAAACAAACAAGACAGCCAAGAAGAAATTTCAGGTGATAAACCTTACCATCTCACGCATTGGCGTGATGATGCATCGCTTATACCGATCATTAGTTAGTGCCAAGAGCGTCGGCGAGGAAATTCCGGACTTCTCTCATGTGAGTCTTCTTATTTCCTGTCGCTGTAGAGGGAGATACAGGGCGGCCAACGTACCTAGATGAGAGAAATACATTTTAATCACCAGTCATGACTCAGTTTACTAGTTTTCAAAAATGGGTGTATGTATAGTAAAAAAGAAACAGCAAAACATTCGGAAGCTAATGAGGGTATGAGATTGTGCCGCTTTGGTGAAATATTTATAATTAATCGCTCTAATATCAGTCTAAAGCAAATACATCACGAGCCCAAAATGTAATAAACAGAACTAAATCCATATTTTAAAGGAGTGCGGTAAATACAAGTCGTGTATTTCACCGAATCAGGTACACTCGTATATTTGGTGTTACCCGCGGATCGAACTTCATGTTTCAAAATACATCCTTGCCATTATTCATGAGAAGCATATTGAAAATTTACGCAGAATTCTACATCCTAACCTTATGGCTCGCGATAATTGGGAGCCGGCTGCCCTCTCTGCCCCAACTCTAGCAGCCAACGACGGACCTCGTGACTCTGTTTCGTCCATGTCAGACTGTCTCCCAAAACCGTCCGATCGTGAAACTTTCTCATTTGAGGAGTCAGATTTAGGATATAAGAAAGAAAACCATGTTTCATACCACGACTGCTTGCTGTCAGTCGTTGATTGTTTCTCAGTAAATGAAGATGCGTGAGAAGGTGAAGCCAGGGGCCTGTAAAAGGAGTCGCTAGATATTTCACTGCTTGCCCGGCCACGTAAGAAACAGTGTTTGTTTGCAAAAAAATTGAAAACAAATTCCAACGCACACGATTTGAACAATTGAATGAAAATTAGAACAATGCTGACTCAGAATGACGAAAGACATAACGAAGCTGGTTCGTAAACAAAGATATACTTGAAGGAAAAAGAAGTGAATGGGATTCGCGAGTTAGAGAGCGATACGGCACGAATAATCAGAAGCAAAGAAAATGAATGAACAATAACAGTCGTCAGTAGTCAGGAATGAGCAACAGGCGGCAGCACCGGCAAATGAGTGCATGGAAAAGGAAGATAGAGAAATTAGAAGTTATATTGATGAAAGTGGGTGAATTTTTTAAGTCATATTTCACTCACAGTGCTCAAAAATTAATGCAAGGTAATTCATAAAAACTTTTCTACAATAATTAGCAAGATGTATTCAAAGCACCAAGCGCAAAGATAATTATATATCAGCCAACCATGCACCCAGCCGTAAAGTACCCCAAGTGCGCTGAATTATTGAACATGAAGGGCTCAAAAATTTTAGCCTTCCGTATTAGAGTGGTGGTCTACAACACACGCGCGCGCAATCGACAACAAATGAGGACAACACTGTCTCATACACGAACACGACAATGTCTCATTTTATGAACAAGCCGGTACGTTAAAACCATACCAGATCTTTTTTTTGTTACAGAATGGGATCAGGTCTTAATAAATCAATTGTAACCCATTCTCGAATACTCAGCAGCAGAATGTTTCTTCATAACTCTGCAGGGTAGCCATGAGTGTGGACCTTGTTCCTTGTTCAGATATCATACTTGATAAAATTTCGACATTAAATATAATGCAATGATTTAGAGGAATAAAGCCTAGAAGAAACTAATATCGAACTAACTTTCAATGCAAAATAAATCTGAAAATCGAGTTCATGCGTGCATTCTATTAAGTGCATTCATGAATGAAAAATTCCTAACACGAGTTATGTTCAGGTAAATGCAGAAATACATTCTATATAGTATGCAGATAATTGCGAAGTCATTATGATTTATACTTTCAATTTCACAATGAATTTTCCATTGAATTTATAACTGAGGGAATAGACGTTTTTCCATCCTCAACATAAAAAAGAAACATTATTAGTACGAGAGTACTTGGGTATCCACCCACGAATGGGCTACGCGGCTCGTTTCAATTGCCTTTTTCTACGTACAAGGTCTGCCACCGTCCAGAAAATGACACGGTGGACAAAACGGAATATTAACTGAGAATATCACTAATCCATTCAAGCTCTCCAAAACGTCACAATAAATTATAAAATGACCCTGAGAACACCACACACAAGTACACTTTTGTAAAGGTACACAGTAGGGTATAAATACCGATACAAATTAAAAGCAGAAATCAGAAGAAAAATCATTTTTTCAAGTTATAGTTTAGAAAAGTATTACAGTTAGTATCCTAAAATTTTCTTCAACATGCTTAATCTAACAATCACCGCCTTTCCAGGAAGGTTTTAGATGACGGCATACAGAGTTTCTACTGGTATTTTTTCCCACACGGTTCGATTTTAGCTTCAGTTTCAATTTTGTGACTAAAACTAGAACAGACGTCATACTCAAAACTAAAGTTATTCAAGCAAATTGAAACCTTGTTGTGAAGACATTCGCTTGTACACAAAGTCTACACCAATGCAGTGTAAACTAGCAGTATGGGCCGTAGTGTCATCCTGATGAAGACTCCAAATGTCATCACGGTATCAGCGCGCCTCTAAAATTAAACTTTACGTTCAGGTGATTGTGATTTTGCCCCTATAAGAACAAATACTAGGTGACTTTACTATTTAGAGAATGCCACTTACACAAACATCGAGATTGGTATCCGGGGCCGGATTGATGACAAAGTGTCATCAAAAAATTAAATTACGTTATGCTGTTGTCTTTCGTCAATCCGGTTTGGAAAAGTTTTCTTTACTATAGGAAGAACATTTGTACTTGCCCCACCATCAATTGTAGCTACAGAAAGAACCGTTTCTTCTGGGTCTTGCTGAGTGCTTTCCTCAGAATGTGTGTACACATTCTCCGCAAGATCTCGTTGTCCACTTTTCACGTTGACTCGAGATCAACTAGAAAGCATTATTAGTCTCATCACGTTTTTAACGCATTCTACGGATGCGCTGCCGTCCTCAATGTCGGTTTTTGTTCGAGAAAGTTACCTAGTTCGTTCAATTGCCCAGTTGTTCAGGTATTCTACCGATTTTACATTGGATTCCCACTTCAGACAGCTCATTTGATGTTGGGCATTTGTCATCATACTTCAATTCAACTTTTAATACTTTTACAAACAGCACAAATAATCAACAACAATATACTACGAAAATTCGTCAACGTTATTGATAAACCTACTTTTCTTTGGTGCACTTTTTTACATTAACCGTAGATTTAACACTAAAACTGATTACCAATTTTATAACAACATTCATGCACTTCCATCTACACATGATAAAACGAGGACTACTTGTTTACTTTCGTTCACGGCGGTGGAAAATAGGAAAAAACTTACGTAACGGGTCTGGAGTGTGAGAGGAGGGTGTTGAAACGAGGCTGTACGTAGCTCCAGGCGCCGCTGTTCTTGTGTTCCTCCTGTACCCACAGCAGCTCCGCGTCGCTGTACTTCTCGCACTCAGCTTTCACCAAGTCGTATGGGAACGGTGCAATCTGAAAATTCACAATGGTAAGATAGGCAACACATTGTATTTTCCATCGAATGTAAAACTAAATTGCGACATAAGATAAATACAGGGCTAATTTTAGGAGTGTTTGAAATACGTGGCACTTTGAATCTACACAAAGTGAACTCCACCCATCGTAATAATTATTAGACAATAACTTCGAAATTCAATTAGGTCAACTAAGTGAAATTTATTGAAACATTTGATACAGAAAAATTAGTATTTATGATTAATGGTCCTTTTCGAAATTTTTCATGCACTTGACCTAATAGCGTCTCAGAAAATTAAGTTATACTAAACCTAGAAAGGAGAACTGAACACATAAGAAGGGTCGATGAGAAATAATTGACCAGGTATTCCAGATGAGCTTGTGATGACGTTTATTTTATTTTTCGTATAGCTTGCCATTAAAGACACCACAAAGTCTTATAATTTCGCTTTTGAGAAATCAAATTCGTTCTAAAACACAACATCGGCTTTTTAGTATCAAAAAACTTAAAACGGGTTATGACAAGAACAGCCATTATTCTGGAAATGAAATTTTTGAAGCACTATAAAAAACGTAACCCATGTAAAACAATTGTGTTGTCATTTCAAAATGTACTCGTATGCCACGTAAAAAAGAATTTTTTTCAGCGTATAAACTTGACTTGACAGTGGAACTACAAAACTAAAAAAGTTGTCATTCACTACAGTCATTGCTAGATGCACTCAAATACCACTTAACTAACCTATAAGACTTGTAGCGGGCACTCACCTGCTCAACCCTAGCAATGGCGACGCTGTCCTCGAGTCCAGCTTCTTTCCTTGCCGCAGTCATGTCGTAGTAGACTTTGCCCGTGCAGAAAATCAGACGCTTCACGCTAGAGGCATTCGAAGCAGCTGCACCCTCCTCTGGGATCACTCTAGCGAGGCAGATAACGTTACATAGTAACATAACAGAGATACAAATCAACACTAGCAAGGGTCGAAACACTTGAATTCATTGAAACCACGAGTCAGGGTTTCATGCATCAAGTAAACGGTCAACGATACAGCGCATAATAAATCCGACCGTCATCGTTACGTTTTACGCGATACGTTTTTTATCGCGATTTAAATTTTTCTTTAAATACCAAGTTTTTACTTTTCGCATTTTTCATTCATACCTTCTAAAGATTTAGTTCTTTCACTTTAATGCACATGATTGAAAATAAATTATTCTTAATAATCACAACATTTAGAAAACTACGTAACCATCGATAAGCAGAAATTTAGTGAGAACGTCAAGTCGCTATCACCACTACGATAGCAAAAATCTGGCAGAAATTATAAATCTTAACTAGATACGAAGAAACCACAACGTGTAATAATAACGAACTCGGCAACACAGTAGTGCTGACAAGCCAAACGACACCATTGCTGTGGTTAAAACTGTTTGGAAAAGTGCCCATCCAATCAGAGAAGTAACTGATAAAAGACTGCAAACACAGATTGGTTACACTGGCGATATTTAAAATCGGACATTTTCCAATAACCATTGCTGCACTCAGTTACTTTTTTAAATTTTCTACACATTGTGTAGTATATCTTTCGAAAAGCAAGTGTCCAGAAACGCTAAAAAATATCCTTCGCTCACATTTTCTCCAAACGGGTACATACGGGTCATCATATTGGTACATATTGGCAAGTAGCGTGTTCCTGCTTGTGCTCATGGAAAGTAGTAAAGCTAGTCGATTCTGTAAGAGTCTTGCGCGTACGTAAGAATATCTATGACGAGTAGACAAAGTCCCCGCTGATTTACAAACCACGAGATATGTAGATCCAGAGAGTTGTAGCCGTGCAAAACCTACCTGAGGAACTCTGTTCCCTCTTTCATTAGGTCGAAGCTGCTCTTGGCCTCTGGGTGCCTCAAGAGACTTTTGGGCGTCATCATGATGAGAGGCTTGCGGAAGGGTAGCAGAATTTGGCGACGCAAGATGTGGAAGTAGTTCGCAGGAGTGCTGCAGTTGGCAACCTGTCAAAAAATTCAGTATACTGTATAGTAATAACCGAGAAGTTGCTATCAAGCTGCATGAAGTTTAATTCTCTAGTTCTCTGTAGGGGATAAGATAAAATTCATAAATTCTGGTCTTCCGTAAAACTCAACCAACGATCTGCGTGACAACAAAGAGCACTCACTTTACCGATAAATCAAATCACGAATATTTGAGTAACTGATCTTTACTCGTCAACACGTGTCTGCGTTGTTGTCGACTGTGATGTCCAGTTTAGCAGTCTAAATTTATTTCAGTTTTCTCACTACATCAAGTCAATCTGACTACGGGGATTTTTCAATGAAAATGTACGTCGTACCACCGACGTAAGACGATCAAGGTATATTACATTTGATATCTAAAAATTCTCCCCTGTTCCTGTCACACTAAATATTAATTTCCGACTTATACTAGGAAAATATAAGGTTTGGACTACGATATCTTCTTGAAAGAAGAGACATATGGCATGTTCTGTCAAACATTCACAGTAAACTTCAGAACATTCAAAACACTCATGATGCTCGCTAAGCTCTAGTGTAGATCAGAAAAATAAAATTATGCATAATTAAAACGTTTTCGTCGTTCAGCTTGTTTGAGGCTATGTATAGTAAAAAATAACACTCTAAAAATAGATGAGAACTAAGGAGTCACCCAGAATCTCATCAACAAACAGTTCTATTATTTTTGAGAAGCATAACTTATTTATGAGACATTTAAAAACAGAGTAGATAAAACAATTTTAAAAAACTGAGAGCAACATATTCGCTCCTAATCCAGTTGCTGTTGTTCTTGACAATGCCTCTATGGTTAACTAATGAATTGAGTTAGCTATGTTCTATTTAAACATCAATAACATGTGGTTGAATAATTCGAGTAGTTATAGTAGCAAATACGAGAGCAAGACAGAGTAGAATAACAGGCGCTAATACTTTTTGTAAAAAATAAACACAACGTACTAGCAATTTAACTTGATTATAATCTAGAAAACAAATAGACGACACCGAAAATAATCGTGCGGGAAGGCTACACGTTCAACGCCTATCATCAGAACTGCTCAAATAATTTCAGAACTTACAAAATGGGAGTATTTCACTTCGCGCTGAGAAGCTAGATATAAAATTTATCTAAGAAGAGTCCGACCTCGTATTGTGCATCGACAAAAAGTGCAGCAAATATTCAGTTACAACCCCGTACAAAGTTGCACAAGAAGGCAAACTATATTGTTGGAAGATAGCGGCGTTCAGATAAGTAGATTCAAAAAAACTTTTCTATCAGGTGTATGAAGAGGAACCAAATTTACGATCGTTTTACAAGTGAACCACCATGAGGTTTGAGGAATAAACAAGCACAGAGCATGACTCACAATCCAGTTGATGTCGGTGAGTTGCCTGATGTTGAGGTCCGAGAAGGGCGGCAGCACGTCGGGGTCGTCCGACGTCATCTGAAGGAAACGCTCCAGCCGGGCACTCGAATGTTCAGGGCCCTACACAACGAACATTATTACTTTCTTAAACAATGAGAAAGAGCAATCAACAACTAAACACAAGATAGCCTTCAAAGTTCCATTTTAGGTAAACACTATTCTGATTTTGAGTCAAAATAAAGAAAATGTTTACTCCTCCACCAGCTTGGTCGACTGGTGAGCGAATCTGCTTGCGAGCGGAAAGACCCGGATTCGAAACCCGCTGCCGACATGGTTGACGCAGCTAGAAATACGGCATGGGACTTGGGTAAACAACCGAATAATTATCGAAGTAATTATCCGACCCAAGAATGGGCCAGAAGGTTCGTTCCTATAGCCTCATTCTATTCTATCCGACAAGTTTAATATATAAAATAAAATGTTAAAAATTTTTATTCGATAACATAATTCAACAACGTATACCTATAATGTAATATAAATTTGGAATAATTAAAAATCCAAAAATTCATCGACCTATTAAAACCAAAATAATCACTACTTAAGCGTATAAAATCCAATGAACGGGGAGCTATTCAACAAATTCAACCGAGCTGACTATGATACGCATTCGAAAAATCTATTGAAACCGTGAACACCAATGCATATTCTTGGTTCTTACTTAAATTGCACTTCCATAATTTTACCCGTCCCTTCCAGATAAAATGTTGACATTCATCAATATCCACTAATAGCCAACGCACGCGAAACTAATACACAAGCAACTTAACTATGATAAAAGAAACTGGAAAAAAAACGATTCTTTAATAAATTTAGTCTGACGCGATAAAGACAAATGCGCGATAAATGAGAAGAGTGCGACCAACATACCATGCCCTCCATGCCGTGGGGCAGCAGCATGACGAGGCCACTCTGTCGGATCCACTTGCTTTGTCCTGAAGAGATGAACTGATCGATGATGCACTGGGCAGTATTGAAGAAATCACCAAACTGGGCTTCCCAACACACCAGGGCATTGGGGTTCGTCATCGAAAACCCAAGCTCGAAACCCAAAACGGCGAATTCAGACAGAGACGAGTTACACACAGTGTAAGGAGCTTGGTCAGGGTAGAGGTTGGCCAGCACGTTGTATTTCGACTTGTCCACCTGCACAAAGAACAGCGTCATGAGTGTTAGAGAGTTCAGGCTTCCGATTGATTCTATTAGGTAAAAGTCAACCCAGCAGCGCAGCGAACTCGTGTTTTTCAGAATGCCATGGATCTCATTCGTGCAAAACATCTTGAGTACAACAATTCAATCCTGTGCATGTTATCTGCTTCTACTAGTGCCATGAAAGTACAGCAAACTCAAACGTTGAAATAACTTAAGACAGACAGATCTGAAGTGAGGTACGAGGAAGAGAGAAAACAGAAACGGTAACGTATTCACTCAAAGAAAAAATTGTTGAAATAATATTTCGCTAACCGGTATAACAAAACAGAGGAGAGAACGATAACGAGAACAGCATTTTTGAATTGTCTTCATAATAAACAAATCGTTTTCACCACTGTATTTGCAAACGCAGCTTATGGCACTGAAGAAGCTAACTCCTACACGACGAAGACAGTAACACACTATCTGTCTAACTCCTTTCTGTAAAGAATGGGGAAAGCATAATTACGACAGCATGGCTCATCCCTACGTATACTGTGGGGCAATCTTCAACTCTGTACAGCGCTATATGTCCTAAATAAACAACAAAATTAGGTGCCCAATACATCTTACAGATCTAAGTGAACAAAGCATTTCAAAAAGATACATTTGTTTCCTTTAAATTTATCGTAGCGATGAAACAGGAATAAAATATCAGAACGTTTAAAGCTAAACTCCACGAAATGTATTGAATTAAAAATACCATACAAGAGTCAGGTTCACAGCCCTTGGTGGTACATGTTAACATCAGCAGGAACATGATTGCAAGCACAGAAGTACGTTAGTGTATCAATTTAATCCATTGAGCTAGTCAAGTGAACGAATGCAAGGAGACTACACTCGAGGTCCAACATAACGTTTAGCAGGTAAAATCAACGCAGTGCTCGGTGGTTCCGTGAAGGTGTGCAAACAAACGTTCGAGTGAACACGTCAATAAGTTACGTTTCAGTAAAGGAAAAGGATAACCAATTCCAAACTATCAACAAGCCGTGCTTAATTTGTGGCAACAAACGCAAATTTATCTCGGGACGATTTCACGTCGTTAAATAAAATGAACAGAAAACACTCACAGACCGAGTGGAAGAACAAATTTAAAGAATGTCAAGTTTAGAGAAAAATGCAAAATTGTTTAACGTGTCTTTAAGGCCAGACAAAACGTGAGAGTGAGAATGCGAGGTATCTCAACATTGAAAACTGTGTGAAGGTTGATTGGAACGAACATCAAAAATTTGAAAGAGAAAACAAACGCGTTCACCTTTCGTTTATCTCTTTCCTTTACTGTACTCCCTGCACTGCGATTTTTGTTCAACATTCTTGTGAGGCTGCCATGACCAGTGAAGAGCTTCGAAGGTGTAGGATCTGGCAATATTTGACCAGCGTCGGAACAACCTAGTCCCTGCGGAGCACCATTGAAATATGAAGTAGAATGCGCATTGCTGAGATTATCAACGGAAACTCTTTGGTCTCCGGAATCCAGTCGAGCACTATAACCAGTTACTTGTCCGTGGTAAAGAACAGAAGTGACGAGATCATCACGTTGGCAATCGCCCACCTTCTGGTGATGAAGGATGTGATGCCGGTGCGAGAAGGTGCCTCTCTCTACGTCCTGTCCAGATAGACGGACATGGGTGCCTTGTTTCAGGAGGGATCCAAATGCCATCGCTTCAGCCAGGGCCCAGTCTACGGTGCGCTCCTCCACCATTTCCAGTCGACCTGAGTTGGAACATTCGCAATATGTCATAAAAAACTGCAAATAAGTGTCCCACAAAGTTCGTTCAACATGAATTGAAAGGCACTGAATCTGAGGTCCTGCTCGACACCTAAAAGGAACGCCACTTGTGTTAACCTGTTAAGAGTTATTTACATCATATGATGTTTGTACGAGTTACATTCTACCGGCAACTTACACCATATGATGTAGATGCACGACGGTACCACAGCGACGTTAACATCATATAATGTTATGTTTATTAGTTCAATTAGCGTTGTAATTACTGTCAAATTACAATTGTAACATGATAATAATATCATTATTTTCGAAAAAGCGGTGACCGTTAACAGGTTAGGCACTATTGAAACTCTCTCCTGAACGAAGTCCAGAAATTACACCTATCCTAAGGAACATCAAATCCCTAAAAAAGAACACTGAAGTTCAAATCACCTTTAGAGGAACTGTAAGTGGAGAGAATAGGAGGTGGTCAAAGCAACACGAAAACTGAAAAATGTACAGCTACAAAATGCAATGTTTCAGCTCGCTTTTGAAAAGAATTTGCATTCACAAGTCTACAGGTTAAGGATTATTGTATCACGCTGGTACGAGCCCCTCAGAGTGGCACATTATGACGCATTAGATTTTACAATGCTCTCTTTAACCATCGTTGAATCCGAAGAACGAATTTAAAATATTAGTAGTATCCAAATACTAATAGTACCGTACCGACTCGGATACATGACAATAAGCTCTGATTCTTTAACAAATTTTGCATATTTCTGCCGTTCATTTCAAGCATTACATGAACTATTAGAATGCAGTGAAGAATTCAATACGACAAATAATGCATGTCAAAAATAGCGTCAATTACATAGAGTGAATATAATGTCTGGTCTTCTCATCAGGAATATTTTGTTTTATGTACTTCACAAATAACACAATTTTTGAACGTTCAATCGCAACTAGTATTATTCATATACTTTTCGACATTCTAACTAGTTAAATGTTGTAGCATAATTCAATTACTGCACTACTTATAACCGTTTAAACATAATGTACAAAGGAGTGTTTGAGTCACTTGAATTGAAAAAAAGAAACTGCAGCTGAAGTGACTCTAAACATTTACTCAGCCTATAGGGGAGAATGCTCAAAAGATTGAGTTTGATGACACTCTCTTTGTAGCATCATGAAAAAATCCTGCAGTACTGGTAAAAGACCTGAGAGGGAAGCTTTATTCAAACCATACAACAATTAATCATCAGCTTCGGTAAGTTTCAAAAGTCGGACGATACTAATGGAATAACCTGACATTTGATAAGTGTATCGATATTTTGAGAGTTGCATTTAGAACTGACTGCTGAGGATGCGTTGCAGGCCGCGGTGGATGATGAAGTCGCTGGCGTTGGGAGGTGGCTGAGAGAAGCGCTTGCCCACATGCTTCAGAGTGTCTTCGTGGACACCTGAGTCAGAAGTAAAGTTAGTGAAGATACATACCTAAAGATTTTAGAAGATACATACCTAAAGATTTTAGAAGATACATACATAAAGATTTTAGAAGAAACCAAGAAAATTACTAACTCCACGTTAACCACTCTACTAACAACAAATTACGACAGATAAACCAATAAGTTTTTCAACAATTCAAATATCTCAAACAACACTGCAGAAACTTATAAGGACGGCGAGGACGACTCTTATTAAAAACAAGTGTTGATGCAACGCCAGCACCTCTTAAACAATTGAAATAAGAGCAGAGATAATGAGAATTATTTATATGGCTAGACCATGTTGGTACTGCAGATTCTACCGAGAATAATCAAGCATACCTAAGGAAAGCTCAGTGCACTGTGATGCTGATGGACAAATACCCATCAAAACACCTAACGAATGCACCACTATTCGAAATACTGACAGCGATAATAATTCCGTCTTTTAGAACAATGAATTCAATGGAGATTGCGACGTTGGCTTATCAATAACATAAAAAATAAATTATGCGCTCATTACCATATTGAAATACATTGTAAACTAAATCTACAACGACTCTGACGATGCCACAGCAACACCCACATGACAAATGAACGACACGTACATTGACCTGTGTATGATGTGAATTATTAAGAATCAAAATACTATGTGGAATGTTAATTACTTACGACCCAAAAATAGTTCTATGTTCTTGTTTAATAATCTTAAAACACCAATTTTGAGTACATTTTAATCTGTTTAAGACTAACACCAGAAATGAAGAACTAAAAACGAAAACAAATTCTTGGAACTAATTCTCCTCTAGATCAAATTTTTTAGTGATAACTACTGGGGCACGTAACAAGGATAAACACGAACATATTATAAACACGAACCTCCAAGAGCAAGTTGTTTCTAACTAAAATTTGCAAAAAACTATGGAGATTAGAACTGACTGATATCTGTAAGAATTTAATTCAACGTTTCTATCCCATTGCTTAAAACTGAAATTGACATAGAATTCATAAATATTTTTAGTGACAACGTCTAATATGATCCTGCCCTCACCGGTGGGAGGCAGCTTGAGAGGGTCTTTGCCTTCGAAGAAGCCTGACCAGGGCGAGTCCAGCCAGTGCTTGTTGTACACCTGCGTCTCCTGCTTTGCGTTGGTCATAGCTTCCTCGAGAATGCGTTCGTACTTGTCCTTCACATCCTGAACATAACACATATACTTAGCCCTTCACTGCGCAGTGTATCATACATGATAGTTTCCTAAAACGACTTCCGTGTCTCAGCTGTACTTGCTTACGAATAATTTTTACCTAAAACTCAAAAATATATTGCGCAGTGAAGGGTTTAAGAAGCCATTACTACAAACTAAAATTGACAGAAGATGAAAAGAACTTGTACTGTAGTTACATGAAAACCAAGTTTTAGTTGTAGTGTCCCTGTTTCAAATTGCCTTTCCGCCTCTCAATTTATTGCTGTTGCACGACCTCACAAATTCAGTCACGCGTTGAAGTTTCTACTCTTAGGCCACTACTGCCTGATCAGTAAGTTGCAAAAACCCAAGTCTCCTTCAAAAACGGTTGTATTTATTTCTCTCGCAACGTTAAAGAATAAAAAGTGGACGCACCAACAACCTGTGATTGACAGTCTGAAATCACATAAAATAAACGATACAAGTACGATTGTTAGGTAGGCAGAAAACGATTTCAAAAACATACGAAGAGGCAATGAAAAATAAACAACACTACACCAGCAACATACAAAAATTGAAAATAAGCTTACTTACCTTGACTTCTGATTCAGTAACGACTTGTTCATCAATGAGTTGCTTCGAGTACTTGTCCAAGACAGGCTTGAGGTTACGGATTTTCGAGTACATGAGAGGTTGCGTAAACATGGGCTCGTCGATCTCGTTGTGACCGTTACGACGGTAGCACACCAGATCTATGACACAGTCCTGTGGGGTAGTTCAGTCTTAACCCTTTAACGACCAAATTATTTTCAGATTGATCAAAATGTTACGTAAATTACCGCTCATCTTTACTCATTTTCATGTAATTTTATCATAATTTTGAACGAAACATTTAGAATATGAGACTAAAGGGAATGGTTATCTCCGGGCACGCATGTTCCCATCTAGCATTAATGGGCTACTCTAAAGCTACTGCTGGGGCTACTTACATAAGAAAAACACTATCGAATACCTATGGATGCAAGTCGATGGAAGTGGCAGAGGATTTGAAAGCTTCAAAAATTACAGAACTTCTAATGTACTTGAGCAAATAATATGATCAATTACCCACACAATAATAATCAAAATTAGTAGGAACAAACTATTGTACCTAAAATATTTTTTATCTCAAAATCAATAATCACACTACACACGAAAAACTATAAACAATCTCTTCATGCGAGTAATTTTTGTACCCATAAAGAAGTGCGAATATTTTTGCTACTATTGCCATCTTATCTACCAATAGGTTGCGGTTGCTACGCACCTTGTGGAACTGGTGGCGCCACTCGGCAGCCACATCACACACGTACATCACAGCCTCTGGATCGTCAGCGTTTACGTGGAAGATTGGGGCGTTCACAACACGAGCCACGTCTGTACAAACATCCTCACCATTAGTTTAACATCCATTACTGCAGCAATTTCATGATCAAAATCAAGTTAATGTGTTACTTTAACAATAAAATCTGTCGTGGCATCAAAATTTGATTTTACTAATGTATACTTCAAGAAGTTTGTATTATTGTATTGGTTATACCACTACAAAAAACGTTATTCAGCACACTTGAACGTAAGAGAATCCTTGTTTGAATATGCAAGAAAGAGCGTGACACTTGGGTGTTCCAAGATATAAACAGCCCTGCGCTCTCTCAACTCCAGACAAATACGCGGATGCTAGCCCGATATACTAATACATTTTCTTCACTATGAGCTTGTGTAAAAATTAGCTAAATAACACCGGGGTAATAACTTTAATATAAGAATTATTGATTCACACATGTTTTATATATGAAGGTATTATTATTAAATTTTCATAAATAACATGAATTCGAGCGCTGCGTTCACTCAAAGAATGTTTCAATAGCGACAGGAAGCATCTAGATGAGTCGATAAATTAAAGAATGAAGCAGACTGATTAAGTATAAACGACACTCGTGCAGGACGCTGACGAAACAGAAAATTGGCCTCTCCAACAAGAGCAAGAAAACAAGCTAAAGAGGAGATAAGGCTTACTCAATCTCATATATAAACCCACAATAGTCCTGCAAAAAGTGTTGCTGATTCTGCAGTAAGGAAGCTCATGAATTGTATTCATCCCCTGAAGAGCTCTAAGGCTCCAAGATACGTAGGACAATTCTCAGCAGATATTCTTTTAAAATGTGTCCGGATTCCTTTCAAACGAACCTCCTGATTCAAAACCACTTCACAAATCATTAAATCTGACGTAAAGTTTCTCAAGCTCGAAAATATCGCTGCCAGTTTTAAGGTAAGACACACGATCGATTTAAATTGTCGTAAGACAGTCCCCGAAGTGCGAACATCTCAAACCATGAAAACGAATGTGTAGAGAAGCTCAGATAGGATTCGCACCGGTACAGTAGGGCGATGACCGCGAGTGGCGAGGGTCCGTAGTGAAGCCGATCTGGTTGTTGCACACGATGTGCACGGTGCCATGCGTCGTGTAGTCAGGCAGATCTGACAAATGGAAGGTCTCGTAAACGATACCCTGGCCAGCGAAAGCCGCGTCACCGTGCAGTAGGATGGACAGTACCTGTAAAACACATAGCAATTCACAATATAAAATGTGCTACGAGTTCATGAATCTAACAATGAATGAGAACAAGAATATATCGTCGTCAGAAACACAAAAGACACCGACATATCTAGTAATAAGAATATACTGTACTTGAAACTAAAAGACCAGGGCTACTAATGCTTGCCCGTAGCGTAGCTCCCTCCGACACGAGCACGATACACGCTAGGCTTTTCTTGACAAATGTCATAGAACAACATGACTCGACAAGCTATTGCGTAAGCAGCTAGAGGCAATGAACGAGGTGCAACATTTACCCGATAGTGTGAGGACGGAAGACTATGAACACCCCTACTTTTTAAAGCTTTTTCCACTGATTATTACATACAAATAAAATAACAGTTAAGACATACAACATACCAAAAATTTTAGGGTAAATTATGCAACGCCACTTACCCTGTTGCCTTCGGAGTCGCCGTGATAGAACTGTTCGGCGCGCGTCTTGCCTTGCACTACAGGATCAACGGCCTCCAGGTGAGAAGGGTTAGCCACGATGGCGAGCCTGATGTTCTTGTTAGTCATACGATTCAGGCGCTCTTGGTACGTGCCCAGGTGGTACTTCACATCGCCTGAGCCCTGCACACATTTTTGTAACAAAATTAATACCTTGTAAAAATGATGAGGGATACAGCAAGAGGGAAATCCTGGGAAATACAATGTAATCGCAAGATTTGACGTTCATAAATGATACTTGGCGCACGTTCAATAGAAATAGTGTTGCTTTTTACGTCACGCCCTATAAGCGCTTAGTAAAAACGGTGGAATCTTATTCAGAAATACTGCTAGATGGTTGTGTGAAATTAAGAAGATATGAAATTAGAAATGTCGTTCGTCTTGTTAAAGATGTAGGAAACAATAGCGACAAAACGGACTAAGTTGATATAATAAACGAAGGTCAAATGTTAAGAAACATGATAAATGCAAACGAGAAATATACATTGAAGTAATGAAACTCATTTTCATATTTCAGTTATGAAATTAATTCTTAGAACTATAGGAACACGCTCGACTTTCCGCCTGTTAAATTGCAAAAAAAATCCAAATTAGTCATTGTCTAGGCACAGGAACCTGTCACATAATTTTATGAGTAATTTCATTAACATTTTTATTCGACTAATGTGTGTTATAAACTTTTCGATACGAAGGTTTCTAAAACATGATCTACCAATGTAAGATAAGTAGCGAGAGCATGTCATCTGTTAGCTGTGGTACAAAACTCTTTCAACACAGACCAAGCATTAACCATCCATAAATAATGGGCATCATTTTAAATCCTTTAAAACGTTTTCACCTGCTTCAAGTATGATTCCGAAGAATTTCAGCATATCAGATTTACATAACCTTAAAATTCACAATTGACTCTGATTTTAAATTAATTTTACGTGAACTCAACCATTGTGCGTACCACAATTTGTCTAAAAGTTTAATTTTCAGTGCAAATTATCTTGTAACTATATATTTTTGTGACTGGAATGAGATAGGTTATTTTGATGGTACAAAGAGTATCAATAGCTTCATCAAGATGAAGCTAGACGAAAGCGTCTAGTTTGCGTTAAAAGAACAACAATCAAAAGTTTCCGGGCCATATGCAAGGCCGTGTACATATTTGCACAGGCTCTCAGGCACAATTGACTAGAACAAAATGCAGAGGAAACGACTAGTGAAGGAACTGGAAAATTTCTCTTGTCTACGAGCCCGCATTCCTCCCAAGACACACGCACCTTGACTGCACTTTTTAAATAACATTAAACGCCAGAGTATGCCTAATTATCAGTATTACCCACAATTTTGGTATTCACCAATCCCTGACCCTCAACAAACTAAGCTGAAATAAAAAACATCGCGACACACGGATCAGTATCAGAGTAACTTGTTCCCGTTAACTGACCTCGTCAGCACTCTCAAGACCAGCGAACTGCGTGAAGATATGCTCAAGAGGCTTCCTGCACACGTTCGCAAGCACGTTGAGGCGGCCACGATGTGGCATGCCCATCACAAATGACTCTACGCCAAGAGAAGTACTCTTGTCGATCACCTGCACAACAAATACAAGGATTACAGTATCGTGTGTTTTGCACTTAGACCTTCGATGCCATTCCACTAACCTCTCATGTGGCTGATGTTCAGAACGTGACTCATCAGAGAGAAATAATTTGAATATAAGATTTCTGCAAATTCATTTTCATTGTTTAAAGCATAGAGGTAGTTTCTGCGAAAGTCATAAATACAACTGAAAATTGATATGATCAAGTTACTACAGAAAATTCAATGCGATGACGCACTTGCTCAGCTGACTCACTTAATAAAAAAAGGTCTCCTACCCTGAAAAATAAATCCTCAAGTTTATGTTCTGCACTAACGAGCCATACAAATACCAGTACCATGGTTATATCAAAAGACCCAGCACAATACCAATAGGAGCTCTGGAAGTACCTGTTTCATGGCCGGGATGAGAATCTCGCATCCTTCAAGCCCGAAGCGTTTCTCAGAGCTAAACTTCTTAGCAAGGAAGGCTTCGAAGCCGTGAGAGCGCGTGAGGCGAGCCAGCAGCAGGCGCTTCTCGTCTTTGCCCATAGTCATGATGCCGGGGCTCTCGAACTTCTGGCGAATCCAGTTGCATTGCTCCAGCGAGTTGATGAACATGAATTCGACACCTAATGCAGTCAAGCATGCCATTACACAACAGTAATATTGCAGACTAGCAGTCGGAGAACTGCACACGTATGACATCCTAGAGGAAAACAATCGGCAACTTTAGCCAGTGACTTCAGGGTTTTCCCAAATGAAGGCTAGTAAACACTAAATCCTAAAATATAGTGAGCTACACAAATTTGAATGTCACAATTGCAATGAATAATGAGTTCAATTTTTTAAATATTAATAGTTTCAAAACAACACGCCAGCGCAATATGATTATTTAGGTATGAATAATCTAGTCAAACAACGTGGCCAGGTGGTAGAAAAACCTACGAAAAAACAAAATTGACGAATTGAAACCTAAAAATTATGACATTCGTCACAATAATTACAAGACAGTTATAATGAGCATGAAATAAATTCATGTCCACTAGTAAAATAAATCACTCAATGGCAGTTAATAAAATTAACAAACCCAAATGGGCCAGAAGCTAATCAAAGGGTTATATGGACAATATACACACACTCAAACATTAAACAGTATAAATACATCGCAACAACTGTGAAACACGGCACGTTTCAACAATGTTCATGAGGCATTCTGAGTTTCATACTTCATATACAAATTTCCCGAGAGCCTTTAACGCAGTTCTGAAAACTGAGGTTACAATTTAAACTCTCCGTAATTCCTCAGGATGGGCTACGTATTGAAGGTGATGACATTTTTATTATATTATGATCTTTAATATAACAAATATTTATGCTCCGCAGACACCCATGCTAAACACGATTATAACAAATGACAAGACACTCATTCTAGACATAACAGAAAAACTGAAAAAACGCGCAAAGTAATTGTTATATCTGCAGAACACAGCGACTTCAAGATGTTACATCCTTCTCACACCATGTTTGAATAGGGTTGACATTCGTCACATTCTATTACGCGGCTAGAATTACGGCATGGGACTTGGGTAAAACAATCGAATAATTATCGAAGTAATTATCCGACCCAAGAATGGGCCAGAAGGTTCGTTCCTATAGCCTCATTCTATTCTAAAACGGCCAGTGAAGTTTCCCAAGTGTATCAACAGAGTAAAGGCACTACAAACGTTCATACACAGTAATAACACAGCATTTCATCCATTAGGTTTAAAACATTATAGACAATGATTTTGGGAAATGATACACAAAGCATCGTCAGAGAAATACAGTCGTCCGAGAGGGTAATATGAACTGTGTTGCACGAGAACACTAGAAGTCGTATGTGTTAAGGAGGGCCCAGTTCGCGTCTTCAAGATACCGAAAAACCGATGGATCCGTGCAAGGTGATTATTCCGTATAATTAAGAACCCTTGCAAATCTGTTGACCTGCATTTTTCGACACTAAACTCATCCGATTTGAATCCACAAGATTACTCCGTATGGTGTTGGAAGGTAGTCGGTAACCGTAAAAATTTAAATTAAGAATTTCTCAAGAGAACTAGTAAACGCAATGAGAGCAATGCCGTTTTCCGTTAATCCTGAACATTTGAAAGACATTTCATTACCATTTCGAAACAACGCTCGCTGCCACTCACCAATGGAACCACAGTAGGCGTTCTCAAGCCTCGAGATGATATCGCTTAGGGGCAGCGAGGTTTCCTTGCCTCCGATGTACGTGGACATAGGCAGTTTGTACGACCGCGACATGTCTTCTTCGTCTGCACACAGGAGATGTTATATTTTCTAGTATTTTGCTCGTGAGTAAATAACTTCAGGTAACACAACTCTTACGATAGTGAATAAAGGAACGTGAATAACCTACAATTTTAATCGAACTATCCCGCTAGATGTGAGATTATATTACATGGCTGAGTGTATTTCATATAATTATTAAGAAAATTGAAATTTCAACGAAATAACAAAGTATCATGATAATATCAGTATAAAACAAACATTTCAGCAACAAGTCTTACCTCGTACCACAGCAATGTACTGAAAGTCGATGCTACTTACATGTTTTATGGACGAGCACTCGGTGACTACTTACGAGGATAGTGGAAGCAAAATTACAAATTACTCGGAGAGACACTAATTACTAGTAAAAACAAACGTGCAAACAATGAACGAAAAATCCAAAACCTAGACTTGGAAGTATGCAAGAATTTACAACTTAAAACTCGGAAAACCCTCCAAGGAAACAATAATATAAAACGAATGAAAACGTAGGAGTAGAGTTATGAAGAAGGTAACTAAAACTACAAGCACTGAATAAAAGAAAATATAAAAAATGCACAAAAAGGAACACACATAGCAACATGAATGTAGATACTTTGTGCTGTGTTCGATGGTAAACAGTATTCAACTCATGAGTAAGTGCTAAAACAAATATAATTACTGTAAATACTTGGGTAAAATCTACGATAAGAAAAACTCTAGTCAATACTAAAAAAGTAACGAACGGACTATGCCAGAAAAAGTTCTCTCTTCAACGGGATAAATTATGGATTACAATTACTTGTACCATAGAAGTGTAAAAACTGGTAGCAGTCCACGCTTAGCTTCTACTCTTTTCAGAGTTAAAAATGTAGTAAAAATAAGTTCACGCCTTTACCTTCTACCAATGAATGACCAAAAAAAGAGCACCTCATCTTTTCGAAGACACACGGTATTGCGAAGTACTGACGCACATGCTAGAATTATCGCTCACGGACAAACAACTCTGGGCAATAGAACTCAGTGAGTATCGCTGCGTTACCGCGTATGAACTAGGGACAACACAAAACTTACTGAATTGCTTCGTGTAGCCTCTCACGACCAGTTGCCGGCTCTCCTTCTTATCTTTGTTGCTGATGTCGAGCGGGTCGAGCGTAGCAATGCTGTGCCCGCGGATCTGTGGCAATGCGTTACGACCAAATCCCCCAATGAGTGATGAGCAACACGAGGTCATTATGGAAAATGTTGCTTTGTCCAGAGATTGTATAGGGATTTGGCACAAAGAACCGGAGAAGCACACCTATACCCGGACAGGGATGCCTAGTTTTTTATGAAACTTTTTGAAATCCTAACGCTACGCTAAAAAAACAGCAGATTCTTAAAATGTGCTCATGAAGAATCCGATTCAGCTTTCGTCGCCTGAGGAACACCGCAGGGAGTTAAACATGAAGCGCTTGGAAGTTGCACTATGATCATTGAGGGTAAAGACTGGTAGCAGTAGACGCTTAGCTTCTACTCTTTTCTTTAGAGTTAAAAATGTAGTAAAAACAAGTTCACGCCTTCACCCTCTGCCAATAAATGACCAAAGAAAGAGCACCTTCTCTTTTCGAAGACACACGGTAAACGTTGTGAAACGCTTGGAAGTTGCTATCTTATGTTAGGAGAAGCGCAGTTGTAGTGAGCATTAAGTTCACTAAAGGCTGAACTCAAAGCTTAACTGGTATTAAGGAATATATGATGTAGTGAGTAGAAGCAACAACAGCGGGTTCATTCAGATATAGGCAGACTGGCATCAGAATTGTATGCTAATCACACGCAACAATGGTAAATCCAATCTAACAAATGATCAAGGCCAGGTAATGTATACTTTTGTCTAGATGTAGAAGGCTTACAAAACCGCTAGAAAATATAGAGATATCAGTAGCATAAGCCTTATTTCCACAAAATCATCTGAAGATGAATATTTATTTTATGTACCTAGCAATAGCAAAGCACTCAAGTAAACCAAAATTGCGGAACGCATGAAGCCCGTCCGGAACTTTCACGACACGCACGTAGCTAAGCTGGCATCCAAAAACGTATTCAGCATAGATGAAATTAAAAAAATTTTTTATTTCCAACGCGCACATTTATAATGTCGCTTTACAACGACACAAGATTTTGTCTGCTACTAAACAGAAGAAAGTTTTAAAACAATCATTTTTATTTTCAATTCGAGCATGACAGACGTCAGAGACACGAAGTGAATAATCTGTGATAATGGCACGAAAATAAATGGTGAGGTAAAAATCAAAGTGCTGCAAGCAACATACGAGTGCGATGAAATTTATACAGTGTTTTAAAACGGGATGCATGACGAATATTAACACGTTATCTCTCATTACGCTGTTTTATGAGATTCACTGAAGAGAAGAGGAAATGTAACACAAAGCCCCAACACAAAAAACGCCATGAGTCTCCAAGATCATCTCAGGTAAAGACAGAATCATTACATCCATTTCAAGCGATCAAAACTTGCATTGCACCAGAATATAAAATTTTGCCACATGACCGGAGAACTGAGGTAACAAGAATGGACGCCAATGAACCCACTCAACACGAACAATAACCATCAAAATCACGACGCTTTCAAGCTACGACGCTGAACATGAGTTAAGAATTACCTCAGAAACCATGAAGCATCATAAATCCCATTTAAACTCATGCCAAGACGAACGAAGAAGGATCAAACACCATAAATTAAACTGCAACATCAGTTGAGGTTTCAATATTCTACTGACGAACCCTTGAAGTCACGATACCAACAATCGTAATTCTTCGCTTTTTACAACTGAAAATGCTGATATACTGACAATTTGTGTGAACTAAACATATATGTAGCCCCAACGGATGTACATCTTGTTGACAAGACTTTTGGTTCTGACAGGCAAGGATACACTGATACTGCAACTATGACGGAAACACATGCTTGGTTTTAGACGACGCATTGGAAAAGCTACTACGATTTTATGCATGTGCGCTATCTTCAGAGAATACTTGCGTTTTCTTCAAAATCAAAAATTGTTATTGCTGGGAAAGCTTGCTTAAAAAGAGAAGCTCCAGATATCCATTTCTTAAACACTTTTCCACCTCGTACCACAATACAAGGGGCAATAAAGCGTTGAGCGAAAAGAAAGCAAGCTTAGCGAAATCTGGCTGGCAGAACTCTTGGAAACCAGCCACTAAGATACCTCATCACTGCAAGAAACACTAGTTTATCTACATCTAGTGCATGCTCAAAGCTAAAAATGCAGGGCTTTAATTGCATTACTAGTACGTAATGCAAGTATAACAAACATCTGAATTCCAAATTGAAGACCCAATAAATTTTCTGAGTCAAACCTGCTCATTTCTTCTTTGCCTATAAGCTTTTCGTATTACAACTAGTGTTTTTGACCACTCCCAACATACAGACATTAAATACTCAATTTTTTATTCAATTGAACAATTCTCCAAGAAAGGATGAGCAAGTGCACACCACTTCCTGGCTTATACAGATACTTCGGCCTAGTCCGTTACTTTAGCCTATTATTCATAGACATGTTGAAGTGCCGACGATAAATGACTTTTCATTAGCTTAGCTGAGACTGATCTGTGACTAAATGGCAACGAAGTAACGATGCATCAAACATCCACGATGCTTTTAGTTGTCAAACTCGTACATGTCAGTTTTTACTGACATAGATACAGTGTCTCTATCCACGCAATTGAACATTCAGGAGTGCAGAAATTTTGTGAGTTTATCTCTACATATATCCACACAGTTGTTGAGTGTGTTAAAATTTACACTTGTACCTAAACACGAACGCCTGATTCTAAATCGAGCTCCTGCTGCGTATAAAAAGTATGTAGTCCTACTGCTTTTTTGCTTAGTTTTGAATCACGGATTAAAAGTATTAAACTTTCGTAAGTGCAGGTTTTAAAAAATTAGTTAAAGCAAAGTATGAATAACATAAGATAGCAATTTCAAGAATATGAATAATAGGGATAGGAGAAGTACGCAAGGGAAAAAAGTACCATAAACACCCAAGTCATAAACGAGCAAAACAAAGCAGTACACGAAGATTGTAGTAACTCACTAAGTAAGCGGATAGAAAATAGTGCTCAAGTGAACTGAAATGCACCACTACGACAAGGACAGAGATCCAACACGGCATCTAAGCACTGATCAATAATGAAGATTTCATAATGTCCAAACGAACGATTTGTTCAATGTAAAGCCTATTACATAACCAAGTCAAACATAGTCGGTTAATTTGAACAGAAAAAACTTTTTAGGGTTAAATTAGTAAGTAGATCCTCAAGATAAAATGGTACTAGGAATTTGGTTACTTTATAATAACAAAATAGTACTTCAGTACTTATTTGTTTTTTTTTGCTTAAGCGCATCGCAATGCAATGACAACCCTAAAATGTTTGCATAATTTAACTTAATTGAGGCAAAAGACAACCACTAGCACAACTTTTGAGACATGTTATGTTAGGGTTACGTTAGAAGGAAGAGGAAGCATGAAGTACCGTGCACGACTAATGCCCCTACAAACCAGCTTTAGTTAAGCTTGACAAGTTCACGAAATACACACATTCTGGAGTCTGCGTTACGACTTCATACCAACCAGCTTTGGAGTAAAACAGGGTCGATCAATCCTGTACTTTATCGGGTACTTGTATGTGCTCTTTACCAGCCGTAGAGTAAAAATGGCAAGTTAACCGTGTCGCACAAAGTAGACATACCAATTTGATCGAGGTGAGCCCTAACAACAGCACGTGACGCCACGGTTCTCTCGGCAGGGTGAGGTCTGTCGATGCCAAGTGGGTCCAAAGATGCTGCGAGATGACCCCGAGCCTACTCCGTTCAACGGCGTACAAAGAACACTTTGGTAAGTTCATTCTACTCAAATGGTCAACATCTTGAAAATGGTCCATACTGATGGTGAACATGGCCAGCTGAATACCTTTGGCTTTTCATTACGTGATGAAATTTCAATGCTTTAACGAGGTCCAGATGCTTTGAATACAGCTTCCATAAAGCGAGCATACTCGAATAGAGTACATTACTTTTGAAATGAAAATATATTTTGGTTGAAACATCACCGGGATGAAGAGCGTAACAGGTGCCGCTAAAAAGTTAGGATTTAATGAAGATCACTTGAACGACTGAAGTAGCATGAACGATGGAACGCTCCAATTCACTGGAGAGAGCGGTATCAACCTCTACTTCTAGATCTAATGGGTATCAAATTGCTAAGCACAATATTATTACACTTTAGAACTACTGTAGACTCTAGTGTTATTATTATTAATCACATCTTCTAAGTCCCACTGAGTTGACAAAGACTGGAGACATTTTTACAATGTAAAATCAACATCAAAACTCATAATTCCATGACAATCAAGTTATAATAAACTTGGAAAATTTCCCAAGTATGTGCAACAAAACCAAGTAAATACGGTATTTTTAGAAGCAAAGATTTCTATTTAAGCACATAAAAATGAATTAGGATGAAGTATTTTAGAAAGAAGGCTGTTTCACACAGCAATCAATAGTAACGACCGACAACACAAGGCACTTAACTAGACAGCAAGACTACAAAACAATATACACGGGTAACGTGGTAAAGGTGTTAAAGGAGCACAAATAATCTAAACGGTACTAATTCGCGGAGTGTTAAAAGTGTGGCGTGCTAGCCTTGAGAAGAAGTGTATGAAATAATGTGACTTTATCATGCGTAATTTAAGAGTAAAATATGAATTTGGGTCCCTAATAGGTCAAAGATTACTTTATCAGGATAATGAGCCCCCTCATTGAAAAAGGATTTAAAAAGAGATGTTTGGCCAGGGTTTCGAGAACGTGAATAAATGACTAACTAATGGAGACAATGGAGTACGGCTTAAACAAAAAGAGATGTTAGGGAAATAATGAAGGAAAATTCGGTATCACATAAAAACCCTACGATAAGAACATACGATTTTTGAAATTAATAGTCAATTAAATCATTCAATAGATTTGTGATAAAGGCCATTACGTGATTGAAATTAAGTAAGTGAATAGGAAAAAAATTAATATGTTCATAAGCTACAAAATTCCAGGGACCAACTCCACCATTGGGTAAATGCACTTGAAAATGAAATAAAAATAAACATTGCAAAATTACGCATTAATCGTTTGTTACCTAATTTAACACCTCCGTATTGTTTACGAAGTTGCGTATTTACATGTACACGATTATAAAAAATTTAAAAACATTATTGTATAAATTCATTTATAGGTAGAATTCAAGAGTTTGGAATAATTATCAAAAACTAATTAAATTCTATGCATCGAATTCAAGTCCTATTTTTGTAATAAATATGCATTGTTATTACTGTTTGCCTACACAAACAAGTTTAATACGAAGACGCAAGTTCCTTCCGTTCATACAGGGTGTCTCAAAAAAATGTACTCACTCTTTAACCGTTGCTAACATGCTGTCTTCTTTGTGTTGCAGGTGTGAGGTTCGAACCTTTGCGAACATGATTCTTTAATCACATTTAATCATGTTCGCAAAGGTTCGAATCTCACACCTCCAACACAAAGAAGACAGCATGTTAGCAACGGTTAAAGGGTGAGTACAGTTTTTTGAGACACCCTGTATTTATAGCTCTGTGCAATGCACGCTTGTATGACGTTGCGAAGTCTTCATGCTAGATAACTAAACGCTGTACTAGAAGTTTTAGTATAGGTTCTCAGTTAGCACAACTACTTTCCTACATACTTGCACTCATGACAAAGACTAACGTGCTCAGTTATGCTAGCGAAAATATTTCCCAATGTCATACCAACGAGCAAAGCCATGCACAGTACAAATCTACTAACATTAACCAGATATCACATCCAATTAGTAAGACTAACTCGATGTCGGAAACGGAAGCACTGATGCAATGCAAATAATTACCAGGACACAAGCACATATGCCAAGGAAATTTTTTCCCTCGTGTCAAAAAAATATATATTATAATTTGACTCCGTCCTAAACGATGGTTAATTTGGGAGTCAGGAATCATACAATCTAAAACGTAAAGAAATCTGCTTTCAATTGTGTAAAGGGCGTGCTTGCCTTCCAGATAGTGCGATAACTAGATATCTTAATATGCGTATTTTTTTGCAATGTTGACGTTCGATATTCTTTTCATAAAAATATTCAGATATAATTCAGAGCACTGGTAGCAGAGATGGTCACCGTTATGTTTCTACAAGGAACAAACTTTATTTCATTTTATTTCATTTTTTATTTGATTAGTAAATTAGTGATTTAATGAAAAATAGTGTTTTACCTCATTAAAACCATTCTAATACATGAAGAAAACTACAAATCTAATACGGACGATTGACAATAAATCTAACGAAATTAACCAACAGAAGTGAACGCAATACAAGAATTGACACAAGTACCTCAGAAGTAAGACGTGCATCAGTGATCCTTACTGAAGAAAAAACGGAAGAATGTGGCAAGAAGCATACCAGCACAACCGAGTGAGAAATGTTCGAAAGACAGTTCAAATACACAGGGATAAGTAATAACAAAAAAGTTCGAATATATGAGTACAAGGTAGAAAAACAAAGTTTCCTCGAACGTCGAACAGAAAGTATGCGAGAGAAATCTCGAGTTATTCGAGTTACGTCGTAGCAGACAAAACCAAAAGAATATATAGACCTTCGCAGCACACACTTCACCAAAGAACGGTAGAATCAAAGCCCAGGTACCAACGAAATACAGAGCACGGAAAGGAAGCAAAACACGAGTAAATGACCTATGAAACAGCGGACTAGAAATAGAGCACCGAGTTGGCTAACAAGAGGATAAATACAGCCCGCAATTGGAACAAGAATGAATCATACAGCCGAAATACTGACTATTATCAAGTCGCATCATCACCTGAGGCAAACATGAATCGCACCACCAGTTCACAGACAACACTTCTGTAAACCAGGCGTGGTTTTAGCGCAGAGCGCTCTCCAAGCAATGAAGAATATGAAAGATTAAACCAAAACAAGGATAGAATGAAGCAATGTTACACGACCATATAGCAGTAACAGACTGGTTAGCATAGGATGAAAACAAGTCGAAGCATGACAACACACATCCTTTTGAAACAATTTGTTTTGGTCAACTAGAGAAATGATGGAAAATATTTAAAATGAAGGAAGTCGGTATTTTAAGTCAAGACTAAGGAAAGTTAAGGACAGAACCTACTTAGACAAAAAATTAATTTTCGCGATATTTCCTTGAGTGTAGAATATATATAACATACCTAATAGACGTATAATACCAAGATGTCAGAGGTATAATCCAGTACATTCCAAACAATGTGAATGTAAAATTATGAAACTGTAATAGAACTGAATTTTCAGTTAAAAATTGAAAAATACAAGCAGAAAAATACTGAACTGCATTCAACCTTAGGAAAAAGAATGGAGAAACATTCTTAATATATAATGAAGACTTGATAATAATATGCAACAGAGTGAAATACTAATGAAATATTCTGATCCTAATGAACGAAAACATCAATAAAGTGTAAGCTAAAGATTTCTGTACTATCTGATTTAGACGAGAAGAATGACCGGAAGAATTACCGCCGACTGAAGTAATTGTAATACGACTATACATCGGCCATTTATGTGAGAGTGAAAGAAAAATAAAATATTGATAGAAGCCTATGTCAAAACCAAATTCGATAAAAACTGACGGTACAGTTCTCGGTAGTGCCAATCACATATTGAGCTGGGAAGTATTTAAATCTGTTATTGAATGGTATAGTTATTGTATGGTATTCCAACATCGACTTAAAAAAGAGGAATCATATCCCACATAACAGCTACTTAAGACTCGAAAACACATTTAAAGTTCTTTCATGAACAAAATCTTATTCTTACCCAGCAGTATTGTATAAGAAGCGGCTATGTTCAGTTAGAATTTGAAGGCTTATGTGCAGGAATGTTAATATATTCAAGAAACGAATACGTGCTCATGATGAATCGACCATAAATTAATAGAAGTGCAATGCTAAGAATAATTAATTAGTATATAGCAATATAGATATAGTATTACCTCAGTGAATTATGAGCATGGTAATCACTGATGCGAGAAGTAGAAAACTAAAGATGTACATGAACTCTAGCACTTGACTATAACATTAAAACCCTATTCATCAGATGAAGTCGAACAGAGAAACGACTATCTACGAGTGTACATGAACAGCGCAAGAAACAATCTACACGGCCGAGTCAACAGAAGAAATGCATCGCTATGGATATCAATGAATAAGATGCTGGAAGTGTTCACCTGGTAGGCACGAATGATGCCCTGCACAGCCAAATGGTCGTCGATGAGTTTCTCGGACACAGACACGGAGCTTTGCGCGCCCAGGGCTGGAGCTACGGAAGCCAGAGGGGCGTGGTTGGGGTGAGGTGGGGCCAGAGTAGGTGGAGATGAATACGCAGATCCGGGGCTGGCTCCCGCCGATGCCGACCGGAAGAACGTGTCCCATGACTGCAACACAACGTAGGATTATTGTACCTCAATACTGTTAATAACACGAGCCACATAACTCGTCTGGAAATTTGAAATCTCTTAGTGTATTTTTAATAAATATTAGTTCTTTAATTAGGATCTTTTTGCAAAAGATACAACGCCATCCAGAAACAGAGCAAAAGACACAAGAACAAAAACAGTTCCGCTTTCATCGGAATTTGTATCTACCAGACGTAGACGACACTAGTCTGAAAGATAAGAGCACAGAACAAGGAAAATATGCCATCATGCAATCTCCAAAACTTGACCCATAACTGATATTGCTGCTCCTCACGATAAAGTGAAACGCTAACGACATTCTTGAGAAGAACCAATCAAACGAAGACACATGCAATAAAAAATACGAATAAACGAAGATGCCAGAAGAAAATAGCACACGCATTATTCAATATGATCAAAAACGCAAGTAGAATTTTGAGAGCAAAAATTCCTATAGTTATCAGTATTCCCTTACCATACACCTAGAATTTTTCTACAACTGAAGAATATTGAGAAGTCTAGAATCAAGAGACTAACGTAATCAATGGTATTACGCTCTCATGAACACCAATGTAACTGTTGGAACGTTTAGTAATTGTGGCACGAATGATTCATTACATCTATAACGACCTAACATGTACTAAACTATTCAAATACAATATTGGAAACTTGTTTCAAATGTCATTGAGGTACTCGTGCACAAATGAAATCGCAAGTTATTATCCGTTTTAGTAGTATCCAATTAACATTAATTGAAGAATAATGGAGTTTATGACACACGGACAAAAGTTCAAGTAAATTTTTGATAACGGTCAGTGTGTAGAAAAAGAGGAAAAGTGTGCATCAACCCATCATGGGTAGGCCGGTGAAATTTGCACAATGCAGAGATAACAGTAGCAGCCGGTCAGGGTTGTAGAGACCTCGAGCAAGGAATAGAGCAGTATGCATACCTATTTTTACTTTTGGCGCCCGTTCAGATAGTGCGTCGGAGTCAGGCTCTCAACTCTAAACTAACCAAATAAAAGAACAGAAACGAAGCCCAATGCTCATCATATTCACCAGGACTCGCACTGTGTAAACAATGTACACGCACATTCCCTTTTTTGGAATTAACACGTTTGTTGCGATGCGACCCACCGGTGGGTCACTTAGGTTAGGTTCTGTAATTTTTTCAGATCCTTCTAGTGACTATGCGTACAAAGTAAAGTTTTACACCAATCAGGCAATCGCAACAAACGTGTTAATATTCGAAACAATTAAATAAAAGTAGAAAATATACGAATCCTTATTTGTACGATTGTGTAGCTTCACCATTGGTTTCTCAATTTTTTTTGTCCTGGTCAACATTATGAGTGAACCAGAAATTTTTTGAGAAACCATGAGTTCACATCAGGCTAATTAGAGATCATCTGTGCTATTTCCAACACGACTGCACACAACGCTAGGGCATATCAACAATAAACACGCTTAGTAAACTTAAACTGGTATCAACACAGCCGACATAACCCAAAAAATGAATTCTAGAAGTGCCTAGCGCCGAAATATTCACACTAAGAATCTTAATTGAAAATGTATTTAAAATCAAGTTTCTTGACGTCCACACTGAGTATACCGACCGAGGGTTTTTTTCTCAATGAAGGAGTAATCGTAAGCTAATGCCTACTCAGGACTACTCGAACATAATTAAAACCAACAATGGCGAAAACACGCAGTTCTGACGAGTTGAGTTGCATTGACGATCAAGTAGCGTGTTGCCACTGAACCAAACTTTAGCATCAAATTTGTGTTAACAATCAGATCCAGTGTTCTAACTTACCGATCCCTGTACACGACACACGAAATTACAGTGCTAAGAGCGACCCAGAGATTGGAGCTAAGCGTAATTGTTGGGCAACGTACAGCCGTGTTTGGTCCTCCGGTCACAACAAATCGCGACTTAAGAACGAAGGTCAACTTTGACGGCTGACATCTGCACGGCATGCCGTGTAAACAGGCCTTGGACCTATGCAATAAGAAATGTCAACCGTTTCCACGCACGTTTCTCCACAATTCTTACCTTTCTAAATACTTTACTTTCATTAGAACTGTTTTTTACTGCGAGTCCCTTCGAGAACGTAGAACTGCTTCCCAGTAAATTCAAATTATGTGATATCGCTACATAGGAACGTCAACACTTAGGGATGGAATAAATATTAATTTAATTCTTATCAGTTTCAAATATCAATCACACAGAGACTGTTACTATTATCAACATTATATTAATCAACGTAAAGTACAGTTCGCTAGGGTTTAATAGTATTATATTCTTAGTTCCCACAAGGGTTTAAATTCAAGTTACACAACAGAGGCTGAAAGTGACGCCAGAATTTGTTAGGTCGGCACAGCTCGTTAACACAGACAAAGAAAGCGTACGTATCAGGTAGAAACGAAATGAGGAAGTGAGAAGAAACAGTAAGTAACCACTCGTAAGAGGTCGACTATACGATATGGAAAGAAATGGAAAAATTAAATTGAAGGTAAGCGTTTAATCTACAATAAATTCCACCAACAAGCTTACACAAACTTTGGCGTGAAGAGCTCAAGATATTAAAGAACGCTGACTACCCGAAGAATACGTCGCGCATCAGTCATTTGCAGCGATTCCTGGAAACACGAATTGAACCGAGTGTTTTCATCAATCATAAGCCTAATGCTGACCCAGAATTAAGAATAACACGATTTGCAGCACATTTATCGAAGATAAACTGTTCTAAAAGTTCCGTAACGCAACAGTCATGAAACTAATACGTTATAGATGCACAGACGCACGAGCAGATCAATATATAGGTTACTAACACCCGTGTCTTCCGCTATGGGTATATGTATTGCACAAGGCATCTGTATCACGATTATTGTTCAATTTCTAATGTTAGTTCGAATGAAATATTTACGATTGAACTTTATTGAGATTGCATAACTAAACACTGCGCGCAAGAATAATGCACAGTAATATGTTTAGAAACCGCAATAATGTTTAGAAGCGGAAAAATTTCAACATTTTAATAGCATCGATCCTCTTGACGTATAGGAACGACTCTAATTTTAATGATAGACATTGATACACCTGCAAGACACATGAAACTCCATAATTTATAACCTCAAAAAAAGGTAAAAGCATTTTTAATAGAATTTGCAGCATCCTCTGAGTATATTTAAAAGTCGTTTTTAAAGGCGAGGTTTTTTTCATTCGCGCGCAAACCAAAACCAAAAACTTTATACGCATTCAAATACGCTTACATGGAAAGGAAAAATTAAATAATGTAACTAGATTTTACGCAACTCAAGTTACACCTCCGATCACAAAACATTAAAAAGAAGCGATTTTCTAATTGCTGCACATTCGACTGGTTTTCGGGTACGACACACAAAATGAAATGTATGCAGAGGCCGAGTCGTCAAGACTGCTAATTTTATATGAAGTCCCGATTGGTACGCACTCATTCACACTAACATCACCCATTACTGCAAATTTTGGGTTGATGGGTATAGATCGTCAGCGTTAAGTGCATTTATATCATTCATGACACGACTGATTGTGCTCACAAGCAAATATAGAAAGGATAAAGGTGATACATAGCAGCGATACTAAGTATGAACCACTTCCATGACAAAATCGTCACGATCCACAAACGACTTTCCATGGGTGTGCAGTGTAACTGCCTCTTCACCATTTACACCTTGTGAACACTTCACTTGAGGGATTAGCTGGATTCGAGTAAAGGAGTATACTCAGAAAAAACATGGACGCACAGCCTCAAACTTCATTACAGAAGAGTAAGGTTTCGCATGAACGAGGGTTTGAGGGTGGCGGGATTAGCAGGTTGTGATGCCCTGATGGTGGTGTCTTGAGCAGCAGCCAGCACCTAAAAGCGTGTGGACGCTGCGCAGTACGCGCGCATTGTGGAGGATAATGCGCTTCTGTATGAATATCATTACACAAGATACATTTCCGTACACTTCACTGAAATGGTATAATAATGCCCTTTTCATACTATTTATACAACTGACATGCCCTTCAGGTAGAATGTCGTCTAAAAGCCCATTACATGAGACTAAGCTGAAACAATTATTTGTATTTGTAACATGAAGCTTCATATTCTCTCTCTTCCGTGTTTGGCTGATCACTACATCAGCGCAACAGACCTGAACACTCCGTGCGACCGTACTTGTTTTTGTGCAGACACCATAACTGAATGAAGCAGAGTCGAATCCTCACACGTAACACGGTCAGCAATAAGCGCTCACCTCACTGCTATGCCACCACGAACCACAACACAAATGTTAACGATTAAAATGCGTCAGCAAGTAAAAAATTACGAAGCATACGTAGTCAGTGAAAGTTACGGTTTAGCTTATGACCCATGTGGGAGATATTCAGATGAACGTAATACAAAATATGCAATTTATTTAAATACATAAATGAGAATCATTGTTCAAATACATTCAAAGATTCTAGTTTTTTAGCTGCACCTGAATGAATTACGATTGAAGTCAATAACAACGAAATCGAAAGGGAAACCTACGATATCAGGAGCAAAAAATGAATCCGAAGGAGCATTAGTATCTTATGAGACGCAGACGTGTTATCAGTACCGCAGTAAACCCATTAAAAGAACAAGGCAACACAGACCAGACACCACGACGCGTGCCTATGTAAGCCCCAGAAACCTACAATGAGGTTAAAAGACTTTACGAGTGTCGTTATCAGCTCTTCTTTTCCGACCTCCCGACGTTAGTAGAAACATTCACACTTCGATCTTGTTCGAAGTCACGTTTACAAGAAATACAGGGTACGGCAACATGGTTTTTTTTAGAGGAACTTCCTTTAAAATAAAGAAGTTATGCTGCCGGACTCCGTACATACATGGTGACAGACTACTTGCAAATTTTCCATCCATTTTAACCATTATAACACTGCAAGGTTCTCTTACTTGAGTTTTTAAGAAAAAACATCTTTATCCTCCAGCAACGACTCCACAGACCCTGAGTGAAGAACAATAAAAATACTTCCCACATGAACATAATAACCAACAGCACGACTAGCAGTGCACACTACGCTAATAAGGTAGCTAAACTCTGCGAGATGTCGACCACTGCATATACCAAAGCTATACTCGTACACTAGTCTTCAATGCCCACGCACTCTAAACCCTGCGAACGCCACCGGCTGGTATACGTGTGACACCGGCTGTTGCGCTTCAGAACGTTTACAACGAACTTTATACATCTACTGCGCTTTTCAGGTATATTTATCTGAATACAATTATTATTATTATATTATTACTCCTACAATGAATGTAAGTTGTACTCGGTATCAGCTCCTCGAAACCAAAGTTTAACAAATGAAGCACACGGATAAAACGGCGAAAACTGTGCAGGGGAGCCGTGCGGGACGCCGGCCTCCCACACCAGAAGGGAAGGAAGAGGTAAGAGACATACGAAAGATAGTACTGATCAAACTAAAAGAAACACACAATAGCCTCCAGCTACAATTATTGCTGATTTTAGGCATGAGTGACTATGGTTATTCTTCAAGGTACACTGACGAGGACAGGCACCATCAGGACAAGCACTGACGCGATGCTCAGGAGTCCAAAATGACTCCTGGCGTTGAGCGGCAGGGCAGGAGGCAAGTCATAAGAAAGTCATCACAGGAAAGTCAATCCACTTGAGCGGGAGGTTTTCTGGTACACCAAGCGTTAGTTTTCCTTCTTAAAATCTTGATGGAAATCCAGCACTTTGCTCTCGTTTACATGAAAACAGGTATGTGGAATGGCTAATGACAGTCACCTGAATTTTAGAAGCACTACCTTAAAAAAGAACTGAATGTAGCATAAATTTTCACCATATCGTGTCTCGATTGTATAGAAGAGAATAAAATAACGAAGTTACAGGAAAGAAAAGTCTGTGGCTACACAAAACACACATTTAGAAGAACATTTGAATATCATAGGTATGAAGCCACAATAATTTTTATATTTGCAAAGTTGTCTTCTTTAAACGAGAATAGGCAGTGAATTACGTAAAAAAATACAACAAAGGTTAGGGGTATTTTATAACCATACTCGTGCTATTATAAACAAGTAAATACAATTTTGACACCTACAACATGAGAAAACATTGTTCAACAAACAGTCGCGGTGAACGATGACAGAGCTTAGCCCTCGCCTGACGTCACACAACAATCAATAGCTGAACGTCAGTCATTGACCAAGACGTTTTGTGTTGTAAGACTACACACATTGAACACCAATATAAGATGACCTCTTAGTTTACATCCCGATGCGGGAGCATTTTTGTGCTTTATAATTCCAGCCCGTTTATAAATTTAAAGTTTTGCGGCGAATAAGTTGGAGACGAATTTTCTGCGTCATTACCACCAGTAAATCAAAATTCTATCCCTGTAACAGTTTCTTGTTAAGTCAGGGAGTACTTTAAAGACCCGTGAAACAGGCATCATGGCTAACATCGAAATTATATTGTTTTTTGCAATACACCTTGAGTCGATCGCTAACGAGGAAAGTTATTGACAAAAAAACTAAAATTGCACCTCAAGATAGAAAATCTACCAATTTTAACATGATGAGCATAGAAAGCTCTACCACAGCCTTTCCCGGAAAGAAGAAAAACATCCGAAAACGCATACAAGAAAGTTCGAGTTAACGCAGAGCAAATAGTGCATACGCAAGCACACAGGGGTACTGCTGAGCATGACAAGGTGTTGGAAGCCGCAGCTTCACTAGTGCAAGGCAGCTGATGATGTTTATGCAAGAGAGACCTTCATGTGATCTCTGCCAGACAGTAAGTGACGCAGTACTAGATAGCGAGGGAGTTGTTCATTATAAACTGGTAGGTGACGAACAAACGATAACAGATCAACTCTACTACCAGTTGCTAAGCCATTTGAACAACAGTTTTACGCAATAAACTGCCTTCGTTGGTTAACAGGAAAGACGTAATCCTGCAGTATGACAATGCCAAACCCCACACCACAAGAATGAGTGCTAATTTTCTAGAAGAATTTAGCAAGGAAATGATGATTCACATACATTATTCTTTGACCTTGCTCGAACCAATTATTTTCTGTTTACAAGATAATCACCTTAGGCTTACTTCATAAGAGGCTGAAATAAACTGGTTTCGTAGTCAAAATCAAATGACTGTCATGAAAAAGATGTCGAAGAGTTCAGGAGATGAGTACATTTCATTGGAATAAATGGGGATAATGTACAAGATTAAAGGAATTTAATTTCAGCCGCGTTTTTATTTATATTCAATTTAAATAGAAACTGAACAAATCTTTTATGATAATTTGATACATAAATCTAGAATCACCATAGACGACACGTCGATGCACAACTTGTTATTTTTAAAGCCCAACCTTGCCTTAGTAACATCCACAAAGACACCATTATTCTATGATACTGGAGAGGTTCATTACTCTTGAAAATGATTGTACCTCCAGACTTAATTTACTAATAATTCGTTATAGATTAGAAACGATGTTCGATGATGAACGACCTTTCACATTTCACTAGCCTCAATTACCGATTTATGAAAATAAAAATTACAGATACATTGAACTTTAGAAGCGACCGATACAAAAGTCATGAACGTGTTGCAAGAATTGTGAAGACCAACTTTCGCACGGTCGGTACGATATGCTTTCAATTTGTCAAGTTAATTCAAACATGATAAATGTTCAACACAGAGTCACGTCTAACACATCAGATGCACGAGACACAAACATCACATTATTTCATCAGCTCTAGCTGCGCGTCGAAAAAGGTAACGGATTTTAAAAGCCATTGAAATGAAATAAAGAAATTATAGGATACAATATCAATAAAACAAATAATATCACAAAGCTTACATTAAATTTTCAGTGCTAGACGTTAAAAGATTAATTTCTTACCGAAATTAATTTTCTTCTGACCAAAAGTAGTGCTATAAGGCATGAAAGTCTAAATGCTTCGAGAAAATTGGAAAAATAATGCATAAAACGTCATCTCTGTCGGTTACATCGATAAATTGTGGCGCTTCTGACATTTTATTTGTGATGTAATTTGCGCCGAGCTGTATACTAACGTTCCTACTTCATCACTCCAACAAATTTAGCAGTGACTTGTTACATCACACCTCTAACAACAAAATTTATACTGATTACCTTCCCACGAGAAAAAATTTTACCACAAAATATAAAAACACTGCATACAAACGTTGCGCATAGACACTACATATTCAGTCATTTCCAACACACAGAAAACTGAATGCGCAATGGAAAATACCAATCGCTCAAGGGTGCGGTCCATCAACTTTTTTACCTATCAGTTGACTAAACGGCATTAACACTAGTACCCTATTGGGTACAAAACCTGTCTGTGTTGACAGGCAAACAGCTGAGGTGTAACCAACCACTCCATGTGCTGCTTGGAACCGGCAGCAGCAGCAAGGGTTACTACTTACGTGACCTTGCATCCGAGAGCTCCCTTGCCTCACAGAAACTACGTTGTTAACCAAGTTAAATTGTCTTTAATAAAACTGCAAGTTTCGCTAAACAAAAATTGATCTAACGACCATCGATACGAGCTACGAAAAACACCGATGTTGTCCTGATTTTTGTGCTTTTCTGGCGTTCTTTGATCTTGCTTGACAGCTTCATTATCATTTGTGTAACTTAGAGTTCTTTTAGTTTTGTAATTCGATGCCTTTTACTTACGCTCTCACCATCTGAACTAGCACTATTGCACGACAATCCAACCTGCACTAGCCTCAATTACCGATTTATCGAAATTGAAAACAAGTCAGCTTTATTAATCACATTTTTACAATCTAAAACGCAAGCGCTCGTTTGACGACTTGCAACACGAGACCTAAGAGCACCGAGCACCAAATTTGAGTTGAAGCAAGGAATTCCTTAGAAAATTGCACACCCGGCCACAGAGCACAAAAAAAATTTAGAGCTTTCTATGACGTCAGTTCGACACGCCTATGAGAACCTCAAGCCCTGCAGAATACATGAACAGGTCGGCCCCCAGAGTATTCTCTAAGGCAAGATTATCACCGGGATGATATTGAACAATATAAAATATCAAAGAAATTTACAGAGGCATGTCTTGCTGACTTCAAAATATTGAAGAAATCAGTAACAAATTCAAAAATTTAACTGAACAACGGTTGCTAGTTATCAATAAGACTTTGTGGCTCAAAAGTTGAGTTTTCAATAAGAAACAAAGAGAATAACATCCTGGTTTGAGTGTTCTGCCTAGTAAGTAGGTACTCGAGCCCCTAAACTGAATCCTACTTCGATTCAAGCCAGGGTTTGTGAAAGTGCTTGAATATACTTAGTCCTATAGGAATTAAAGTATAAAAAATACACGAAATACACTAACATTTCGGCTCCTATGGCCTTTCCTCAAGTAGAGTTTAAACCGATATTCTTGATAGCTGTGCACTTCCACATCAAAGGTAACAACAGACAAAAGAGAAAATGGACCAGGTATCTAACTAAGAAAAGTCATCAATAATGCATGAACTGTCCAAGCTTATCAATAGTCACATTAGAGACCAAGAGGCATGTGATTTAAGGAGAAATAACGCGATGTAGCGACACCAGTCCTATGTTAACCACATGAGAACATTTTAATGTTCACTTTTATTTACAAAACAATTTAAATAATTAACTTAGATTAAATTGTCCCAGCTTTTTAAGATAATTCCAATGATCAACGCAGTGTATTAATTTGTAACAGTCATATCAAAAATCTTCGCGTACTGCTGAAGCTCAGTGAAAATCCTGCAATTTCTTCATATAATATTTCATATCAAAATTATGATATTTTTTTAAGTTCAGAATCTTTAACTTGAAAACAAATTTGTCTGAACTATGATAATAATAAGAATGAACAAGTTCAAGCAGGCAATTAACAGCTTCATTTCAAGTGCATGCTTTCACCTCGTATTATCAGCGAGTGCTAAACATTTCACGTGTACCTCCCAGCAGCTTGGGACGCAAAGACGATACCAGGCAGTGTAAGACAGCGAGGTAATCCTTCAAAGTTACAGAACAACGGCAGGGAAGCTATACCAACAACAGGATCGATGCAAGATGACCTTAATCATGGAGCAGAGGACTGTATTCTACGGGCACTCATCACGTGCAGTACACAATAAAATTTCAATGTTATAGGGACATAATTAGATCAATAATCTAATTGCTTAAGTTTTGAAATGTTTAATTTATTTCCAAGCTAAAATTCAGTTCAATTTGACGATGGCAATACAACGTAAAATCATAAGCTAGAATCTTACTAAAAAGTGAATGAGTTCATATTTTCCAAAAATTAGAGTTCATTGCTATTACAATTTGAGATGTAACCTAAATAATCAACTTACAAAATAAGTCCTTACAATTAGGAACAAGCAGAACAAATATTACCACTAATTCTTCCCTAATCTGGAGAAAACTGGATTAACCTACACCATAATTCATTAATTCAGCAACACATCACAAGTAACTCTTCACTCTGCCATCAAAGCGCAACTTAAAATCTAATCACGTCTAAACTGAATTCCCAACAGATATTAACATCAACATCTGGCAATTCGCTTCCTCTGAGAGTAGATTGCCTCATGAAGCTTGCCAATAAACCTCGATCGTAATAAAATTAAAAAGAAGAATCATCTAACTTGGTTGGTGGGTAAGTCATGTGGCCAGGCAGGTCAAGAAGTGCGGGGCAGACGATATCAAAGTCCACGTAAGAGATAGCAGGAGATCGGAAGCAAGTACACACCACCAGCCAGACAGCGGAGTTCACTCAGGCACGTGAGATGATGCAAGGTATGTCGCCACCACACTACACTCCGACGCACACTACACGCGTGTTAGATAAAATACAAGGAAGATTCTTCAATACTGCTCCACTTAAGAAACGACGCGGTTTAATCGAAGAACAATGCACTCATCAGAATTGTGTAAACTAGTTTAAAAAGCACTGAAAATTCAAAACTTGACATTTCGTTTCTAGTTTGCAAACACGAGCAATGAAACGATTATAATGATGAAGTTACAAAATGAACACTTCGACGCATGCACGCATGTATAAATAAAAGATCATGCAAATAGTTAATTAGAGAGATACTTGACGTCAACCACTGGCGTAACGAATGACGCAAGAGCGCTGGAATGAATAGAACTTCCTGCCATCCATAATTCAATAGATTTTTGTACTAATGTCACACAAAGGACTTGACAAAGCCAAGAACAGTGATCCTAGATACCTCATTCTCTGACACCATCTTTTAAAATTGTGCATCTTTCCTCTGGCAGTTAATATCTTTCTTCGGTAAAGAGTGTCGAATATTGAGTGGGGAAAACTCCAACTAAATAATCAAGCCACTACTTTAAACTAACAAGGAAAAATACAAATTATTAAAGAAAAAACAGTACAGTAAAACGCAGGTCGACGTACTTAAGTCTGTTAATTAGAGTTGAGATAAACGCGAATTGTTAGTCTAAATACAAAATAAACTTCCAAGTCTCACAACGGGCGTAAATGTCGTTGAACATATGTACATACCTGTAATTACTCGTATACTGCTGGAAACACGAACGTTGAAATAGAACTTACGTGTGTAGAACAAAAGTTACCTAGTAATCCCATGTGAGCAATAAAACTGGAAAATAAGTTTTCCAACACTTATGCCACAGTATTGAGGTCATAACCCCAAATGTTCAAGTGTACAGTGAAGCAGACACGACTCAAGTTTTTAAGGAATGCCTCCAGTATGTTCCCAACAAGAACAACACGAATACTTTCAACTGTGAAGGGCAAACTAGAAGGCTCCAGATTATCAAATGTTCAGATATACATGATAATGCTTATTCAACCATTAATGACGTTCGCCTTGCGAGTAATTTACACGAGCCCTTAACCCTTTACTACCGCAGTGGAGGCATTCGTTGGCAGACTCAAAACTTTTAGTATATAAGAATATCAGCTCATAATTTAATCCATTTCTAAAACGCATTTTCTGGTTTAACTGTACAGTTGCGAAGATACTTTACACCCTTAGCGAACGTAAACAACTCTGTTGTAACCAATTTCTAAATGTCAATTTATACTTTTAATTAATTTCGGCAGTAGGGAATTAAGGCTTGGATGATGGAAAATCTCGAGGGTTACCTGATGCACAGACGAGGGGTCCTGCAGCCAGCACCTGTACATCTCCTCGACGTACGCTGAAGAGGAGCCATTGAGGAAGGGTTCGGCCGCGAGGGCCATGTTGGCCGGTGGTGGTGGTGGCGCTGATGACTTCAGGCGTGCTGGGGAGACAATACAAGTAAGGAACGTAAGACTTATCTGTGAGGTGCATGTTCATGAAAACAGGTAAATAGCATCAAGATGGTGGTGCATTTTCGTTAAAAGGAGCAAAGACCATCAGTATAGTGGAATATCTTCAATGAAAGGAGTCAGAAGAGCATCAAGGTACTCTCAAGCACTAGAAAGCTGAAAAACGTTTAAACACGTGGCGAGAAAATAAAATGAAAACAATATTTAAGTAAATGTTTAAAAAACTAGTAGGTTTAAATACTCGTGTACAAATTTTTTTGCGACGAACAACGTAAAATTGCACACGATCAATCCTTAAATAAGGAAATAAATTAATAAAGAAATAAATTAATAAAGAAATACTACAGCTACTGTCCCGTTTCTGACGTTTTAATGAACCAAAAAGATCTCACTAAATTGTCGACACATTAGGCAAGAACAAGACGGTTACTCAACCATGTACACCAGAGCTAACAAATGAAGACTTTGATTGCGCATGTGCCTTGGGTAATGAACCAGAGTTGGGACAGAGCTTTGCTGCTTCAAACGCACAGGTTAGATAGATATATCGCAACTAACTTTCAATCCATCCACTTAGTGTCCCTGTTTGTCTATTAGTTTACTCAAAACTTTAGCCTAACGACATCAATAATCACTGAACACGAAAATGTAACAAAATTACACGATGCAGTTCTAAGTAATAACAACCTACGGAAACGTTAATGGAGTCGACATACTTCTGTAATTAAGCAATTGAAAAGATACGGATCACACTAGCAGTAACCATATATATTAGAGACAGTCTTTGCAATAAGTTCATTGGCGGTATTTAAAGGACACGAGTTCATAGAGATATTTAGCAGTTTCTCCCGCTTTTTACATTCACTACTCGCCTAGAAAAATACTGATTATGCGTCACATTGCAACCCTTGAGCCAATTCGTTAGCATTAGAACAATCGGTCCGGAATTATGTAACCTTGTTTTAATTAGAAGTGACCACAGAACTAACAAAAAAAGGACTGAAGAAAAATCAAGCATTATTGGGTCGACCACTTGACAGTTCGTGATAACGGGATACATACAATATTAATTCAGATACTTTTACCTGCCACAAGATTAACTGATAGCTGTCGTAACCCACTTAATTACTTCACTTCTTACTTGGATTTATGCAAAATATGCTAGTTTCGTAAAAATGAAACAGTTTTCATGTTTTCCTTATCATTTCCTCGTGCTGTTTCGTCGGATAATACGATTCCTTGTTTGTAACATTTTTTGCCGTAACAAAAATAGGTGTGCATATGAGGCACGATTTCCAGCTATCGGCTATGAAACATTTAACTAAAAGACAAGTTATAAACAATTCTCAATAGAAAAGGATGTAAAAAATCTTCAAAGTGCCTAAAATAACAAAGAAATTCCCGACACCGGCAATTGAACCACTTTTACGAAAAAATCGGTGTGGCCCAGAATGGCTTCCTTCGATAACAGAAGGTGAAGCAATGGCACTCCTCCCTTCAACACAGCTATGAACTTAACACGTTGCCTGCGATTGCCTAGCTGGTGCAAATCTTTACTTTGTACACACAGTCACTAGAAAGCCTTGAAAAAATTATAGAACCTAACCTGAGCGACCCACCGGCGGGTCGTATCGCACTCAACGTGTTAAACTGTGGGCTTAATCTACGTATTAAGCAAAGCAACAAACTTATAACCAACTGCAACTAAAGCAATAACGGAAGAATTTTCTATGTTTCCCGAAGAGTTTAAAATTGAACTATTCTATTCGCAAGTTTTTTATTTAAAAAAATACTCAAAAATTGAACGTTTTTGCAATCTGCTAATTTCAAAAGAATATGTGCAATAGAAACACGCATCATCTGCAAACAGTACAGCAGATCCAGTGTCGATGACAAGGCCAGAACATCAGTGAATGCTTCCAGGTCTCAGTATCACGTGCAAACCTAATATCAGCAACAACAAACTTCTGTTTGCCATCAAATGACCCAGCTAGAGGAAAGCATCAGTTTACTCTTCCTTATTCTGTAGAAGCATCCATCTTGAATAACTCTCCACACAAGAACATCAGAGAGCTAAGTCGCGAAGAGGACTGGAAAATATCTATATAAAGACGATAGTAGATGCTCTCAAGGAAAGAAGATCCGTTGTAAACTCGGTAACATGAATTCGAGTCATTAACTTTGGTCAGGTTTTTATCGACACAACTGAAGACAATAGAGTTTTTTTAACAAAAACACACAGCCACCTAAAATAACTTCCTGCTAAAAAAGTTCAACTGGGAGACAAGGGCGACGTTGTTGAGCCTTACTAGTAACAAGCACAGGATCGATCAGAGCGGTGACGTTACGTCGATGCTTAAAAACAAGCCAAATCAGTCTGATTGTAGTGAAAACAAAGGCAAACTCTCACTACAAAATTCCCATGGCCACGCTGAACCGGAAAACTTAACTTTTATGAAACTGTATTCAGGGAGTGAAGGCTAACACACCTCCCCAGTTGGAGCCGTGATTGGTGGACGGCAGAGGCAGAAAGCGCAGTGATTGGTCGGTCAAGGACACGAGTGGTGCAACGGTGATTGCTACACCCGCACGACGCAGAAAAGAGCGTGGAGGGAAGTTGACGGTGGAGTAACATGTCAACGAGCACCCGCACACGGGGTAAACATGAACAACAAAAAATTTGAACGCTACAGTAAAGCCAACTTCCAAAGAAGCCACTGTGTCTCGTTAGCAAAAGCGGTCGAGTGGCAATTGTCTTGCTGAACGCCATGGAAACACGGACAAAAATACGACAAATGCGCGCTAAAAAAGAATATAAATGGATATTGCAACAGTCTCAATATAAGGTTCATACAAGTGACCTAGCAACGAATGCAACAGTAGAGAGATTAAAAATTACGCAACTAAATTCTAATAGCGTTGAAAATGAAATGATTTAGGGTTAGGAGCAGAAACTAAGATAAAAGACCGAGAAATTCATTTGTAACACTACAGCACGACGTCAACAATAAAAACCAAGCTATATTTTATTAATCAATAACTTTACGCGTACTTCACTGCAGGTTCGCGACAAAAAGACTTTGGTTAAAAAAATGATATACTGATAAAAATGACCTAGTAATTCAACAGGAACTATCGATTAATCATAATCCAATAACACATACATCAAATCATACTAAGGACTTTAGAATTTAATGACAAAATTCGAGGACAAGAAAAATGAATCACAAGAACGAATGGACGTGCCACAGCATTTCAGAAGTTAACACGGTCGCACAAATGACAGGAAACTATGCAGTTCGTTAGACTCTGAACCTTTCAAGGGAATAGATATGAATCATAGGCAGACAATACGATAAGTAGTGATAAGAACAGTTAGAATACAGGTCTGCTGCTGCAGATTCATGTGACTAAACAATATACATTCAATAATTAAATATAAATTAATAAAATGACTTTCTCAAGTTGATTAAAATAAACTACGTAAGTGGCAGGCATGGCAAGAATAGGCTTATTACGCAAGTGTTGTACCTTAATTCAGGTGGATTTGGGGACTTCAGCAAAAGTTTAACAAATAATTGATTTAGATATCTGTTCAGAACTACGTCATTACTCATTCATTATTTATGCCCTGAAGAACAGCCGTCATTTAACCGTCACCTTCACGAAGGCTGTCGAAACAAGCGTGTGAGGAGCAACAACTGAACAAACTAGTTAACAGTTAGCCCACCCGCTACACAAACTCGTGCTATACTGATGCTCCATGAACTCCACTGAAAATTTCTGAACGAATATCTAGAAAAACAGCGTTGGAGAGCATGCTCAAATTTTTCTTTTATTGACCTAATTTTTTAATTTTCATTAAAAAAAGAAGCCTGCCGAACTGCTAAGACGTACGCAGCTGCCAGACACGCTTTCACAGGCTTATTCTATGAAAATCGCACTCTGGTCAAACTAAAGATATGAAAACAATACTTTTTGGAATTAAAAGTTATGACTGTGTAATAATTATCCCAAGTATTCTCATACGGAAATAGTTGACAAAATCGTCCTTGAAATAATGAAGCACGTCTGTAAGAGACGATGAAAAGAAATAAAAGATAGAATCAATTTAGTCTAAGTATAGAGGAACGATAATTCGATATCGATATCGTTCGTCGATAATTATGGGAGATCAATCAATATCTTCCTATGTTAAATTAGGCCACTCCACTAAAACACCTCAACTAAAATCGTACATAAAGCCATGTTAGATAACAAAATCGTCATAAAGAGTAATGGGAATGGCAGGGGAGCACAACCGTATTGATAACTGCTATAAAATTATGAAGGAAAAGAGGTACTGAGTATTAAGAATATTGTAAATGCCATCAATTGGGTTTAACAATGATAAACTAATATGCCAATGATTTGAATAATAATAAAAATAAACAAGCCTAAATTTGTCATGGTAAACATTGGGCCTACAAACTTAATGAAACGATGAGGACAAACCCCAAGTTCGATAGAAAGAAATAAAATTGCTCAGAGGAGCAATGAATAATTGTGAATTCCTAACCCTGCTCAAACACATATTTTCACAAATGACATTGAGACAATTAATGTCAACTAAACGACATTGAGACAATTAATGTCAACTAAACGACATTGAGACAATTAATGTCAACTAAACGACATTGAGACAATTAATGTCTACTAAACGACAACTCAAAAAATTGTGCCTACACAGCAACAATAACAGAGCTTACCTCCAGGAACATGTGACTGCAGAAGAGCTGGAGAATTAGCAGTGATGGAGAAGACTGCCGTGGGCGGCAGCCTCGCCAGCAGGTGTGACACAGAGCGAGCCCGGTTCATTGTGAACTTCCTGACTTGTGGTTTCTTTGTAGCACAACTTGTTCAGTGAGCACAGAGAGATTTCAACTTACGTTGAGTTTGCCTGGATTTCAATGCATATGAGGTCTCCTACTAAGTTTGAAATATGTAAAAAATTATGCTTTTTCAGTTAGTTTGGTTGAACAGCTCACTCAGACTCTTGTATGACCTGCAGGTCTTCAAGTACAACCTGGAAAATAAAAAACAATTAGCACACATTTATAGTTTCAGGAGTAGCATCTCCTATTCCTACTTCAAAAACACTAACATTTCAAGATAATGGATGGTCATGGCTCTGAACTTTATGTAAATCTACAAGTAGTTACACTACATATTAGTTCACTTAGCTAATGTTAATACTTTTATTTACTTCATATATAACACTGGCTTTTACAACAGCTAGGTTATATTCTATTATCTGAAGAGCTAATTTTTAACATCTACCATGCATAATTTGATTACAAAATTCATTTGATATGCCCATCAAGAAGCAAATATTGCAACCTAGATTAAAGTCAACAAATTTTTCTAACTCACTGAATTACAAGGACATTTCCAATTTATATGATCCAAATGCACTTGTTACATGAATTTTTTGACAATAATAGTTATAGTCAAACAATCATTGATCAATGTATATGTAGGGAATAGATTATACTACCACACCAAAAATAATCAACACTAGTTTAGTGCAAGTTAAATTAGGCTTTACTCATTACGGTACTACAAGAATATTTCACATCTTTCAGTCCCTGATGCTCACCACCATATCATTTGTTTTCTATATTATACTGGCCATGTTAAAACATGTTTAGCAATTGGAAATTTCATCAAGAACAAACACCATTCAGAATTACAGAAGTCTTTGTTATACTTTAATGGACAGAAACAACAAACGTACAAAAATTCGACGAATAATTATGAATAGCGTCGCATTCTACACTCAGTGAAACAAATAGCGATTGATTACACGTCGTAATACTTAAGATAACATGTAACGTGAATCTGTGCACACACAGTGTACCCTCACACAGATGAACTTACGTAACCTAACTTCCCGCGGTTAGCTTAGCAAAACCGTGGTACAGATATAGACAACAGTATACACGACCACAAGAGAAAAATTTCAACCAGTACAATAACAGTCAGATGCTCCAGCTTTCGTGAAAATGAGCGTTAGAATTTAGGGACGGTGCTGCACTGAAGTGCACATCCACGCACGGCCTCCAGGGTCACCGTGCAAGGAGTTTGCATCTAATCCCACACCACTCGTAACTCCATTGAATGTATGCATGAGCTCACTAATACCATTAATGATGGTGCCATCATTGCAGGAAAATTAGAAGAGTAGTTCTAGAACAAATAACAGGAAATAAAAAGTAAATTAGAACGCAGAGAGATACCTACATCACACACACGCCAACGAAGCTCTGCAGTCACTGGCTCGCCGACCGACCAAGTCCCAGTTACAACTCCAGTTCAGATGCCAAATGCAAACATTAAAAGAAATTATCCTCTGTGCAGGTAAAATGGAAGCATCACAAAAACTGTTAAGAAAAGTAATTTAACTATAGAGAAGGATATAAAATGGCCCCAATTGTGACATGAATAACATAAGTAACTTTCAAGATCATTAATATTGCGCTGTCTGAAAACGTTTTAAAGTTCTGCTCAGTGTCAAGAAAGATATTTCCAACACTTATTCCTAGTAAAAGGAAATAGTTTCCGTGAGCACACCATCAATGCAGTTCAAAAGTAAAAATTTAATAGCTGGATAGCTTTCATAAGCTTCAACTCCTGTTATCCTAAAATTCAGGAAGTTATGGCAAGTCTGTATCGGACTTGCAGACGACACGCATCCCCCTCACGTGGTAGCAGTAACGGACAACTTTTGCCGCCAAATAAATTCTTGATAAAATATTTTAATAATACTAACTATGCGTAATAAGATAAAAGGTATTCATCTAACTTATGGTGACAAGATACTCCAAAGAAACCCGTCAGTTTGATTCACTTTCTAACCTATTAAAAACAGAACTCGTTTATTCTGTTAACTACAGTAGTTCTGTAAATTAAAAAGCTAGTCATGCTGATAAAATGGTAAAAAATGCATTGAGGATCATCATAGACTTGCTGCATCAACAAAAAATCGTAACAGCTACTGGTATACATACATTATACTAGAACATAGAAGCCCGGTTCACACGGTCGACTAGACTAGGCGCACAACTGCTGCAGAATCTTCAAATTTTGTATTTCACAGATTTTCCGCCGTAGACTTGTACAATAAAATCCCATGACATACCGGAAAAGATACACGAACACTATGATATTAAGGGAAACTTCATTAAGGTTGATCAAGTTTCCTCGTCATTCATGAAATGTCAAATGCAAGACAAGGCAGCTCGTGATGATGCATCCCTGGGATTTTCAGTGTAGAAGAATATTGGTCGTCTGACGATTACAAAATCTGTTCCAGTGAGAATAACGGCTGTTGTATTTGTATTAAAAAGTGATCATTTCCGTGAGCGGAGCAAGAATTTGCTACGTCTGAGCTGGGTACATGATCTCAAGAAAACTAATTAATATTCAACTGCGTTAAAGAGACCATTGCAAAAGTCAACATCACATTGGTTTTGACATTGGAGTACTAGTACTGAGAAAATTAACCTACAAATTGTGCGGGACTTCACTAGTGAATGACCTAAAGAATAACGACCGAAGAAAAGCGTCAACCCAGACCATGAAATAAAGCTATCTGCCAATGACCAAGGCAATATATAAATGTCTTACGATACGCCAAAGAATATAAATCTCTAAGAAGCATTATTCATCCAGCACAAAATGTGGGTATGAAAATTTACGCAGAGAAGCTGTCATTATTGTATTCAGAGTGATTGAGCAATCAAAATTTCTAAATCAATGAACAATAACAATCCGGTCATCTACATTTTCAAAATATCTACATTTTTTCATCCACTTCTACAATAGTATTCGTGGAATAAACTGATACACTAGCACTAGAATTTCAAATATATGGGCGCATCGGTGGTTCAGTGGTAGAATTCTCGCCTGCCACGCGGGAGGCCCGGGTTCAATTCCCGGCCGATGCAACTTTTTAATGCCAAAACTGTATTTTTTTCCATATAATCAACAAATCTTACAAACTCGAAGGTGGAATGCTCTCACAGCGATAAAACAAATGCCAATGACTCTACCTCATCAACTTCGAAATAAAAAATTATGTAAATTCAAGCATCCATGAACATTCACGGGTGGTCTTGCCACGCACGGCCATAGTCCACACAACATATGATTAACCAACAACTATCCTTATCCCTACACTCGCACTACAATCAAAGTTAAAGTGGATCACCACAGTAAACATCTACCTTATCTACAGAAGCAGGCAAAATTTCGACGCGAAAAAATGATTTTCTCATTTAAAATTGATAAATTGGTTTGAGAAAGCTACATGTCACTCAAGACACTTGAAAACCAGCAGACTGCAGCGTTGAGTCACATGACACAGGTGCACAACTAGATCAGGCAGGCGTTAGGCAGCGAGCCAATCTTACACCCTCATATGCGATCGCGTGCAGCCTAGCAAGAAATACTGTCATGTAACATAATAACTAAACTATTAACACATTCATTGCGGTGTGACACACCGGTGGGTCACTCAGATCAAGTTCTGTAAATTTTTCAAAGCTTTCTAGTGACTGTATGTACAAAGTAAAGATTTGCACCGGCTATGCAACCGCAATGAATGTTTTAAGTAATACATATCCATCAATTAATATACACTCTACTTCTAACCAGAAATGTTGCATAAGTACGTTCCCACATCACTCGTAGAGACAGAACGTTCCATGTCACACAACTTTTTTATGTTTAAAGCAATACATTCGTCTCTAGGTTCTTGAGAACACCAATAAGAATTCAATGAATATAGATATAACAAATTAAAACCAAATACATGTTGTAGCGCATGCTGCACAATCCCCAACGCTTCAAGTTACAAGAGCCGATTGCGTTTAATGGAGTTTTTAAAAAATCACTACTAATTAGCTATTTATTTAATTAATTTGCTGCAAACATTAAAAATTCGCTTCGAGTTTTTACAGTATAGAACTAAAGTGCGACCATAAATGCTTGGCACTTAGAGCCAAGCACAGGAATCCCAAATTGCGCTTGATTTCTTCAGTATTAGCTCAGCATTGTCTCTGTCTCTCAGAGACTAGCACCCGAGTCCTGTGTGCCACAAGCTGAGAGTTAAAATCTTCCTCATCTATGCATTTTCTTTTCCGTGCAAGCAAACAAAACTATTTTTAAAAACGCTTCCGACGGACGGCTTTTTAAAATCGCAGAATACCACAAAAGTTTCTTTGGATTAATGGAAAAAGTGGCACTTAAGATTGACGAAGCATAACTGCTAATAATAGAGCAGCAATTATTGCAGTGCAGCGAGACTGGACGTAAAAGAAACCATTTCATCAATGAGGAGTCCGTCGCCATCACGCAGAACAAAGAAGTTCCATTCATTACATAAAGCCATGCAGAAGAATTGAGGACTTCATGAACACGAACAGAAATAAAGGCTCGAGTATTTCAGCAGGTGCCAAGAACTGTGCAATCTCTTGGGTGCAATAAGTTCTTATCTTAAATAAAAATTTTGCTTAAAATTATGATACTAACTTTTGATTTAAATTAAAAAAACAATAAAGTGAACCTTTTCATGAATGAACTTTGTCAACACATATTGGAGTCGGCTGACAAATATTCTTTTCAATGCCATGATTTACAATAGAAATAGGCTTGGTCTACAGTTTTTAATTGATGGAAGTTCAACACAAGGCATAAATTCTCTAAATTTAATGAAATGAATGCACCATTACGCACTGCATTTATTTTGCCATTAAAATATGAGAAGGAACACAAACCTAAACACCGCTTCATACTTCACATGAGAAGACATGATGCTTGCAATAATAGTCACGATCATACGTATTGTAGATGATGACGTAGTTGTAGTAGTTGTTGATCCCTGAAATTCATCACTACTGATTGTTGTAAAAAATGCATTTATCAGGTTTTTCCAGTCCACATTTGTTTCCCGTCAGATTTTAAGACAAAGAGCATATTTACCAGGTCAAGAAAAATGTACAAATTGGCTACATGAGATTCAGGGCTTCGTCGTCAGCGCTGTTGCAGTCCTTGCTAAAGTTAACTTTTCTGTGTACTTTAGTGGAAAATTCCAACGCTTTGTTCCAGTGTTCATAATACCGCAGGCTTACACACCAGCCACTTGTCTAATTTTAGAAGAAAGAACGTTTAAGCTTGGCTACTCCACTATCTTCTATCAGCGGACAGTTGAACTGAAAACACGCCGCACTCAACTGAACAAGTAACAGCCAGAACTGACGGTCACTAGCAATGCTGTATCAGGTGCAGGTAGAGGAGGGTGCGGGAAGCATGCCAAGTTCCTCGAGCTGTTCACTACTATTTACGAGGGAGGTAATGAGCACATCCTCGTAAGAGAAGCGTGGGAATCCTGACGATCCTCCGCGGACTGCGAAGTCCACCATCACACGCTGGAAAGACAATCCCCTTCACTGCACCCTGCTAGGGGTCATAGTGACAAATTAAAAAACAAAATTGAATTATAGCTTGGTAGTTCCACGGGGGGTTCACAAAAATGAGCACTGTCTCTCGTACGGAACGCACTAACGCTGTACATCGCACGGCAACTGCAAGTTGAACACGACTATTAATTTAACTTTCTATTCTATACGACTATTATTAACTTAACAAAAACGAAGATGTCACAGCTGGAGGCGACATACCACTGAAAAAGACGGAAGTAATTGTGCCTATGAACGACGGATTGGCCAAGAGACAAGAAAGAACTCAACCAGGGCTTTAAATTTGCCTAATCTGCTGGTTCCCATCCCACTAATTGATGACCTGGACTCCACATCCTCTATCAACCTCCATATCCATGCCCGTCTGGCCACAATCTCAGGAATACCGCGTCTTCAGGCACCTGAACTCGGACTGCATCCTCCACACTGCAGTGATGCCTCACTTCATTGAAGCATGATCCAGCACGCGCGCTACACAAGCTCAGGGAGAACTAATTTCTTCGCACAAGTCTCTCCATTATAATTCCACTATACAATAATACAGTTTGTTGCTTGCTTGCTTGCTTGCTTGCTTGCTTGCTTGCTTGCTTGGTCCGTCTCTGTCACGCTCTTAAGGATTTCAATGGGAGAAAATTCGGTATGTATTGTAAGCTTCACATTGTGGATACCAAAGGCATATCCTTCAATGTGAAGGCTTCTTCGCAAAGCCCGCATCCACTGAAAAATCATTGAGAAACGTGAATTTTTACGTGTGGGTCTACTAGTAATACACAGTTGCTTGCTTGCTTGGTCCGTCTCTGTTACACTCTTAAGGACTTAGATAGGAGGTAATTCGGTAGGGTATATATGTATTGTAAGCATTGTATTGTGGATACCAAAGGCACATCCACCAATGTGGAAATTCCTTCCCGCGTCCACTGGCAAATCAAACGAAAAAATTTCGTAAAACACACGTGAGGATCTAGGAGTGAAACAGTAAGACTATGTGTAGAATAAGTCAAATATTGTCAATACGAATTATTGGGAAGGTAGACATAGTTAGGTACGTCGCGCACCAGATGAAAACTAAGTATGAGGAATTTTATAGTTGAATCAGTTACCTAATACTAATCAAATCTTATAGTAAGAATGACCGTCAAGTGTTTATATATTTATTTATTTATTTATATGTTTCCTGTCACGCTCTTGAGAATAGATAGTAGAAATTAGCACTGGCGGTATTGGTTTCAGTTCACTGGTAAATTAATACACTCATTTTCGATGTACAAGTGCAGTATAATAAGTCACTTTCAAAAAAATTAGAGAGATCCAGAGCCTTATTTACTCGTGTCCGTATCGTGGATACCGAGTTCGGCGGGGTATTGCATATTACAATATACATACATACACAAGCTCGCAGTTGCTTTCAGTAATACTCAATTTCTGTATCTAGGATATTACACGAATGGCTATAACTACTTCTATTGGGGCTCAAAAATACTGTATTCAAGTGTTTATTATACACTAGATTTGCCATCATTTTTGATGGCACGGATACACTTGTCGTGGAATAAATGTTCAAAATGATGAAGTAACTTTTACGCCACCCTGTACACACACTAAATAGGGCGACACATGTGAACTCCTGATGTACTTTTTATCCTAGGCAGGGATGTAAATATATAAACGAAGCTCAACTGGTAATAATTACTCTGAACTGACACTAAAAAACTATCACCAAATCTACTTATATATAATATAGTATATAAATCTCACACTCTGTGTATCCGTCCCACTACTTCCTAACGATTACTGAAAAAAATTATTCAATTGAAATCAAAACGGGTATACATGTGTTATAAGCATTGTATTGCGGATACCATTACTATAAAACACGTCATTATCCCGTCATTAGCCTTCTCCTACACTGCGGCCATGTTATCGGTAGATAAGATACAAAGTGGAAGTTCTACATACATACATGAAAAATATTCATTTGGAACACAATAAATCGTAAATCTTTAATACATTCATCTCTATAAGAATTTCAAGTTGGCCAAATGTAAACCGTGAAATTTTCACGAAACTATCTAGTATACAAAGAGCTTCTACTTGATAAAGCCAACAATATTTGGGCACACGCGTTCTTGGCAATATAATATAAACACAAAATTTGGAAATCAATCAAAACGCTTAATGTAATTCAATGGTACAAAACGATAACTAGTGCTATATCAAGATAGAATAGCATACTGAAACAAAAAAAAATTGTTTAAAACATCTGCTTCGTGCACCTTGAGGCAAGTCAGGATGGCCGAGCGGTCCAAGGCGCTGCGTTCAGGTCGCAGTCTGGTTCTCCAGGCGTGGGTTCGAATCCCACTCCTGACAATCCTTTTCCTTCGCAGTGCGACTGATCGCACTACGCAAGTGAAGCAAAGCTTTCCGCATTGGAGTAAACCTTTTTTTCTATCGATAACCCTTTTTTATTATGCTCATTCGTCAAAAAAAGGCCAAAATCTTGATCGGGTGAAAAATTTACGGGGCATGACCAGGTTATAATATAACTATCACGGTTTTTTTCGCTTCTATACGAGTATATCCTGTGTATAACACACTAACAGCATATTGAGTGTTTTATATTTCAATCTTTTTATCCTTAAATTTAGAAGTCGATTTTGTCATTTTAGTATATACTAACCAGACTACAAAATGTGGGCCCGTCAACTCCTGAAGACCAGGATCCAAGCTTTTGCACTCACTCTATTAGTGGGAAATCTGTGACAAAGTCAATTAACTGACATCACAAACCATAATGTCTACACTGTTGACAGCTTATAAACGGAGCGTAGGTATAACGGTACACCGAGCCACACAAATTCAGACAGAGGTTGACGAACAACAATCAGACAAAGTATGTGTGAAAACCCTAGAATTACCGCAAAAATAAGCGCCATCAGAACTCCGAACACAATACTGTTCTGTATTGTGTGTGTGGCACGATGAAATTTCAACTATGGAAGCCTCACAAGGCTAATATTGATAGCAGAGCTAAAATTTCAAACCTCTGTCTTGAATGATAAACAAAAGTCAGACAATCCGGGAACGGAAGACTGTTGCTCAAAACGCTAAGGCAGCGTTCACTTCGTTTCAACTAACAGCTGCGTTTAGGTGTTCAGAACACGAATGAAACCATCATGCCTGAACAGTCAGACCTGACCGAGGCTCCGTGTTGTGCAGTTGTATCCGTTCTTACTTGGGAACGCCGGATTGCTGGCCAACATTTCAACATGCAAAATATTAGCAAACAGCAGCGCAGCTTAAACACTGTCGTATTCTATGATGACAATGACCTTCAAAAAGTGTCAAAAAGTTAGAGCTTTAGTGGGACGAGTGTCGGGATATCAAGCGTCTTTAATGGCCAGCACTGCCCGGCAGGTCAACGATAATCCCACAATTAAATATTATAGCTATCGACGATTGCAGTAATTTCTAAATTATCAAGAACGAATAATTAGCTTGTATTAGAAAGGCCACAGGCAAGTTTCCATGCAATTAAAAGATCAATATAATAAATCTTACGGATAAAAACGGTAAACCAGCGTCAAAGGCCTTCTTTAACAAATGATTTATAAATGCGCTACATGTGTACCGAAATTAAAGAGTGGAGAGCAACTTCTTGACTGCAATGAGCACACGATGACAAGCAAATCACAATACTGGGGAGATACCGCTAGTGAAAGCTACCTTAACACGTTGCCTCCGATTGCCTGACTGGTGTAAATCTTCACTTTGTACGCATAGTCACCAGAAGGATCTGAAAAAATTACAGAACCTAACCTCCGTGGTACACATACGTACCACTTCGGAGTCAACGTGTTAACACTGCAAAACACGAGATAAAACTGGAAGAAGCTACACCCACACACACATTGACGAATGCTAGTAGTTTAACTTGAATAGTAGCTAGTCTGAAGCCATGTAAAGAGCTTGTTTCGACTGTTAATCTTGGTTGACCGATTAAAATAGTTCCTTTACGAGTGCTTCTAGGAAGAACAGAAACAGCCGCAGACGACTTTGAAAAACCGTACTACACGGTGAAAGATTTGATATTCTTACTGGAGGCAAAAACCGATACTATAATTAGTAAAATATATATCTCTTCACAGACGAGGAATGATGGGGGGAGGGGAAAGTAAATTCACTAATCTTGGCACCTACTTAACTGCAAGATAGAATTCCACTATATAATAATATTAATACACAGTTTGTTGCTTGCTTGGTCCGTCTCTCTGTGACGCTCTTAAGGATTTAGATAGGAGGAAATTCAGTAGGGTATACATGTATTGTAAGCATTGTATTCCGAATATCAAAGGCATATCCTTCAATGTGGAAACTCCTTCGCAAAGCCCGCGTCCACTGGCGAATCAAACTAAACACTTCAGTAAATAACACGTGAATTCACGAGTAGGTCCACTAGTATGCAGCATGAACTTCAGTCACAGATGTTGCTACCCACCATGCGTAGGGTCACCTACTGGCGCTGCTCTCATACATGAAGAAATGTCTGTGTGATTATTTCTAACGAAGTAAAGGGTCACTTCTTCCACAACTCAACATCAGTATTTAACTCAAAACGCCTCGTGAAGTAGTGAATGTATGTGTGCAATGAACAAATTAAGAAGAGTGTGCATACAGCCTCACTCGAAACTGCCTATCATAAGATGACGAGCATCGTGATAATTAAAAAAAATCATATCAAATGACTATAAAGATGCACAGCTATTCGTAGTCATCTTAGGGTTCCAGATTCCTCAGAAATAAATCAGTACACAAACATGACTCCCATACAGAAAAAAGTTCCAAACACTATGCAAATTTCATAAATATTCTTTTGCCTTGAATCACATCTACCTTCCTTCATTAGCTGGTCTATGAGTTTAAAATTAAAATTTTGATATAATAAACAATAAATTGAACCAAAAACCTCCACACCAAATTGGATAAAAAATAAAACTAAGACTTAAAACACTTCTTCAACACTGGTTTTACAAAAATTTGATCAGTTTTAGCAAATTAGCAATAAGTAATCAATAAAATAACATCTTAAAAATTAAGAAAAACAATGCTGCAATAATATCGAAGTTCCTTTAGGAAAATCTCGTACAGTAGATGGAAATTTGAAAACGGTTCAATTACTAAAAGAAAAACATCATACACTCGAAAATTTTAGGCTTCACTGACACGGTCTGCAAAATAGCCGAGTTTTGTCCTCCTGACAGATGCAGAATACTTACATATATGTTCTGAATTTTTATAAGGCAACAATATAACTTGGCTATGATTTTCACTCAACAAAAGGAACAGTTTAGCTAACTAATGACTCTCATGCCTGAATATTTTTTCAGAAGTGAACTCCTGAAAAATTTGATACAGCAAATAACTTCAACTAGCACCTAACTGATAAATGTCGATAAGTACAGTATTTATTAAACCTGCCCACTAGCATCTTCAGTATCTTAAAACTATCACTGCAGTTATCTTAGAACAATCACTGCAGTTATCTTAGAACAATCACTGCAGTTATCTTAGAACAATCACTGCAGTTATCTTAGAACAATCACTGCAG
>VCRD01000439.1:62305-102309 GCA_006783055.1 Trinorchestia longiramus
GTTATCTTAGAACTATCACTGCAGTTATCTTAGAACTATCACTGCAGTTATCTTAGAACTATCACTGCAGTTATCTTAAAACCACAACTAAACCCATCAAGGTAAAAATTTCACTAGTTCAGTTACTTAAAATTCCAATGGCAGATAACACTCCAACAAACTCACCAATTTTACAAGGAATGTTGATTAACTCTGCTATGAATATTACATTGATATCCTCTACCTGCATGTTGGAAAAAAATAACTGTATGGGTAAAAAACTCCACAGTATCAGGCCACCAACTTGAGTGGCATTCCGTGTTCCTTTTCCTAAGAAAAATAGCCTTCCTTCTAAAATTTCTTCCTGAATTCTAAACGTGATCGAAGATCTCTTTGGAAATCAATGCATCCTCAGGGTATTCCAATTTACAACAAACGAGTAGAAGCAAAATTGATTTTTATGATATTGATTGGAAACACAGTTTTAGCGCTGGACGATAGTTTAATATACTCAGTTGATGCTTCCTCTAAACTTATCAAAAAGAGAATTTGCTGTCATTATTTTCCTAAAGCATTCGAGTTTTTACAAGTTAGATTAGTCTTCCACAGGTTAGTCCTACTTACACAAAACTACCAACTTTGGAGAAACTAATACAGATAAATTGATTAAAACCTGTAATTATTGTGTCAAAAATTTTGTTTACTTTATATTTTATGAAAGTGATTCATCTCTCTGCTCTAAACGAATAATTCTGGTAGAAATAAAATTTAATTAGGCTACAAATCTAGAATTAAGTCAAGCTCTTTTATGTCACATATAAGCTCAAAGTTAGACATTGAATAAATACTGATAGGTGAAAATTAGTAAAAAATAAAAATACAGAAACATAAAATCCTCAATTTTAATAATGCCAAAACAAAATTATTACCTCAGATGCATTACTCAATGGCATCATACATTTGATGATATGCACTGAATTTCTCAGATATGACAAATTAATTTTTAAGTTGTTAATAATGTTTCACTATCCTTTGACTTTACTAATACAACTTGGATCTCAATAACATGAAATAATTTTCTGTTATTTGTTTTATATTCAGTAAAAGCATTTACTTTACTAGCATTGAAAGAAGCAACTCTTTTACACAATGAATTTTTTTCATGGAGAAGCATTAAAACTGCACACAACACAAGCTTTATTTCCTCTCCTGGTACAAAATACCTCTGCTCTGAACAATTTTCTAACTAACAGTTTCTGCCCTCATTATTTAGATTCTTGTAAAATTAAATAACCATTACTATGCATATAATGCATCAAAATCCCAAAAAAGTTTACACACTTAGAAACTGCTCACTAAAACCATTTCAGTACCTGCCACTACTCACTGTGCTGATGCCAGCACATCAGTGAATGTCTAACAGGGTTTACAACTTGTGAATTATCAGTTATTTCTCTTGTTGGATTTATTTGTCTTCATTAGCAGAATCAGAGGATACTTTTCCTTCTAGCACTTATTATTGACCAATATTGAATACTTTATATGTCAACAATATTGGAATAAACCATTTTCTTGTCCATTTTTTCTTCATTGCAACATTGCTTGCTTTTTTCATACAGGGACACTTATTATGGCTTGTATTTGTAGAATGACAACTGCATTTGGAACACACTGTAGGTCATGAACAAATCAAGTCTCTTGAATAGGTTTCTGTACACAAATCAAATTATAGCTTATTTCTCCATTTCTTATCTTGATGGCAAAAATGTTGCATATAAATTATGACAATAAATTATGGCTTTTATCTTCAGTTTTTTCTTAATGGTACAAATATTGACAATAAATCAACTGCCATGGCTAATCTATGAAAACAGAAGTCACTTCTTAAAAATCTCAGGTACACATGTCTAGGGACACTTCACAGCAGTTTTATTGATTTTTGTTAGTAAATGCTTAAATTATATCTTAGTTTGTTGAGATAACTTCAGAAATCTATATTCTAATTAACAATTTGAATTCTTGATGTTTGATTAAAATTTCATTTCAAGTTCTAGTAGCTTGTTTCAATTTCTAAGTGGAAAATTTATTTATACACTATTTCATATCTAGGAGTTTTATGTCAAGTCCATGGAATAAAAAATAAATATTTACACAACACAATGGCACTGAAGAAATATTTCTAGTGAGACGTTCTGCAATATTTTGTACTTGAATGTAAGATTACTTAGTTTCATGAAAGAATATTCTGCAGTAGTTTTAAACCCCCACTCTACTTGAATATGCTTCAGTATTGTAAAGAAGTTAATAGTTTTTTCATTGATAAATTTTACAATGAATGCACAATATTGTCACACTATGTGGAAATTTGTTTTGTTGCAATCTAAAGTTGTGTTTGAACAAAAATTAAAGAATTAAATTACTATTAATCATTTAAAACTAAACACTAATGCTATTTGATAAATCAAATGTTCTGGCACTCTAGCTTGTTACACTTTATTGTGCTTAAATTATTGCTACATCCTACTTACCTGCACCACCTCCGACTCAGCTTACACCCTACGATGATCAGATGTACACTGTGCAATTGTGCATGTATCGAACAACCGTCCGACAAACGACTTGTTTCTGTCCCTATATTTTATTCATAGAGTGTAAGTTAAAATCTTGAACAACTTATTTATTCCCATTAGTTTTTTTGCACTACCTTAGTTATCATAATCAAGCATGATAACTAGATGATGCATATTATTACAAATATATTTTAATTTTTAAATTAGACACTCACAACTGAAGATATTCAAATTTATCTATTTCATGTCATTTTACAGTGATCTGTTTTAACCTTTTTTTCTTTTAGTTTTCTACTACATTTCGATTTCCTATGAATATTTCTCGAATTAAACGTTTTAATAATATATAGGGTGTTTATAGCTACACAAACTCGTAGAACTGCCTGAGCAAATTTTTTATATTCATGGACAAACTGTACTTGCTAATGCTTAAATGTACTACTCACATACATTAGATCCATATACTATTTTAATACAACCAATGGCATGCCTAAAATAACGTACCCAAGATCGAGAGATCCGATTATACCTCGTCTCCATTTTCATCAGTATATATTTATTTTCAATGCGTGAAAACTTACCATTCAAACTTCGTTATGAATAGGCACATTTCTGTCTCTATTAGGACACACGGGAATACATTTCCCGCCATTTTTTATGCTTGCGGTCACGACAGAGTTTCCAAATGCAACAGCGTTGTTAGCTGAAGAATGTTACAGAACTAGAAAAAAATATATATTGATTAAACATGCTAATAAAAGCAACCATACTCGTGTCAGGATGGCCGAGTGGTCTAAGGCGCCAGACTCAAGGCAACTTCTCTCTAATAGAGAGATACGGGCGTTCTGGTCCTCTTCTGAGGGCGTGGGTTCGAATCCCACTTCTGACAGACCTTTTTGCTCAGTTCACTTGGGTTGGTCGTTTGTCATTATAAGTCATTAGTATAGCATGTATGATCATTAGAGGGATTGGAAAACTTGTCAGTTCTGTTCCGGTTTACTACTTATTGTTAGGGGTCGGCATGGAAGAGCTCTATGAAAACTGCGGTGAAACTACGACAAATCTTCATAAATGAACTATTGTATTTATTTTACATGGACCTCAGCTGATATTATATATTGTTTAGCAGCAAAATGTGTCGGTTACCTCAGTAATTTTGGCAAAATAATAACTAAAATTGTAATACACAAATATCAAACATTTTAAATTTAACAATAATTCAACACCCAATAAATAGGAAGCCATTAATATGTAATTTGACTTTATTATTCCTAATAATATTTCACACTAAAATAGGAGTGGATACGCCTTAAAAGTTTTTCTATTGTTCTTATTATATACATATAGACTCTAGGTCCTGTTATTGGTAGATAAGATACAGAATGGAAGTTCTATACATTTTCACGAAAACTATTCCTTTAAAACACAATAATTCGTCGTAAATCTTTAATACATTGGTCAATATAATGATTTCAAAATAGTCAAATCTAAACCGTGGAATTTCTACGGGAACTATCTAATCTACATGCACATATAATAAACTATATCTCCATCTCTCTCTCCCTCTGTGTCCGTCCCATTACTTCCTATTTATTACTGAAGAAAATTATTGAACTAAAATCATAACGGGTATGCATGCATTGTGGATGCCAAAGACGCCGGATCACTATAAAATACTCAATTTTTCCTGTTACTAGCTTTTACTTCTTACACGGTTATGTTATAGGTCGATAAGATACAGAATGAAAGTTCTGTTTATGTTGATGAAAAATATTCACGGGTGAAACCGAAAAATGTATTTTATTTCATAGATCCCTAATTTTATCACTTTTAAACGAAGGAATTTCAACGGGTACTATCTAGACCATGTTATCGGTAACTAACATGCAGAAAGGAATTTCTGAATGAAATTAATAAAAAACATTAGTTTAAAACAAGAATTCGTTATATATCTTTAATGTATTCATCTTTATAGTAATTTAAAATTCGTCAAATCTAAATCGTGGAATTAACACGGGAACTCTTGTAGTTATATAATCCCTTATTAATGATTCTTTTTTGAAGAGGCAGCAGCTGTAGTTACGACATAGCGTACATTTCGAAGAGCTGTATTACCAACAGCAGTAGACAGTCTACATTTATGAGTTTGGTATACTCGTAGTGTCAAAACTTGAACAGTCCACTAGTGCTGTCCACCCTTCATATAGTAAACTACTGGATCGTAATCGCCTCTGTCAGCGCTGTGTTAGCGATAGCACGGGAGTGAACTACTTGCATTTTTTCCCGTGAAAAAAATATATTATATTTACCACGGGAAAAAATGCAAGTAGTCCACTAGTGCTGTCCATCCTTCAATTGCAGTACACATCCCGGTATCATCTTTCTTCGTAGATTTCTCTGAGTGACTTCGTTCGAAGACGGTCAGAACACAGCTAGAAAATATTCAGAAATCAATGGTTCTCCACAGTACAGGGCGTGGTGTCCGAGTTTCAACGACCCTCTCCGTCCTTGCAGCTGAAATCGTTCCCAAAACCAGGATGGCAATAAAAGAATATTCAGCTGATATGCTTTACTAGGAGCTACTCAGAACAATCATGTCAAACTCTAGCATAGTTCAGCATGAGGTATAAGGCAAAGCACGCAACAATGTGACCACAAAAATAAATGCAAAAAACAATGAAAATTCACTTAAGAAAAATTATTAGAGAAGTCAGTACTCAAATGTTAAGAAAATCGTCAATAGATTAACGCAATCTTAAGAACCGTGTGATGAAGATGTTCAATTGGTTACGAATCCCTTTTATTCAATGGCACATAACACGCGGCCCACATAACGCAGAATTTTAACCACCCTCACTATCTAAAACTAAAAGACATAAATTACTATTTTGTACTTAATCCCAACCGACTTCAATAATGAGAAAATACCTCATATTAAAAGATTGGTGCCCTACAGCATACTATTTCGCTAAAATTTTCCCCTCGTTGCAGGGGAACAAATCGACGAGAGCCGTATAGTTTTTTGATTGTCATTTACAATATAGCAGCTTTGATACAGCTATAGTGGTCCAAATTCAGCCATCAGATACGGCAAAGCATTCATTACCATTCTGATCATTAACTGTTTCGTTATGACTAAGACACATTACTCCAATTATTGAAGTAATAATCTTGTTCAATTACAAACATCATCTTCGTTTTGGCAGCTGAAAATTTTATTTACTTCACAGACTACTTTGAGTCAACTACGTAACATTGCAATTTGATAAGCGAATTTGAATTAAAAGAAAAATATTCCCTAGAGTAAAATAATAGCACCGTCAGAGAAGTTTGAAATTCTTGAAAATTAAGGAAAATATTGGATAAGTACTAGTAAAAATTACAATTATTCCATGCCTTTATTACACCTTAAGTCTACAGAATACCTAAAAAAGGGAAACATGAAAGATGACCGAAAAATATAACCGTCCCAACATCAATGCCAATTACAATTTCAAGTCCAATCGTTGTAATAGCTGGCACAGTTCTCCCACGGCACTGAAAATAAAATAACCTTAAAAAAAATTATTCCATCACTTTTAGAGTTTAACTTGATACATTATAAAAATAGAAATGAAAACAAAAAAGCAGAGCCATGTCATCATAATTATGTAAAAACTTCTAGCATTCTCCCGCCACTCGACCAGGGGCAGAACGAACGACTCTGTATTCTAATCCATAAATTAATTTTGGGGACAGGTAGAATATAGAAAATGAGAATAAATTTAGTAACAGAATATAAGACAGTAGCCCTAAATATGTCAGCCAAATAATCATTCCAAGCACTCTATTCTTAACAGGTTTCAGTAACAGGCGATAAGACAAAGAAGCCCTAAATATGTCAGCCAAATACTCCAAGCACTCAATTCTTAAGACCTACACACAAACGCGAGCAACGCGTGCAGTGAAAATATAGCTGTGAAGCAGTTTTCTTTTCTCATAAAAATAACGAATATATCTATTTTTGAATTGAATTTTGTGAATGTTTTCGACAACAGTAGACTTCAACCACTGAGTACAATCAGGACGAAATTACCAAAAGAAATTTTTCCAAAAGAAGTTCCAGGTGGAAAATGTTAGGATTGAAACAAGGACGTTACATAAACTAAGCCTTGAAGCAACACGAGTCAAGCAGTGGCAGCAAACGAACAATTAACTCTTAAGAATCTTACTTATTAAATGTATATGGTTGGAAAACAATGTATGGTTGACAAATGAGGCGACTTGTTTCACTTCTAACTTTACGTAGCTTAAAACCACTGTAGAATACTCGGCTAAAAGTACTACTATACATTCAGAAGCAATGTCACCAGCATCGACAAACGACAATTTATTTCTCTACTTGGATTGCGTGAAATGGATGGAGTACAAGTTCTGCACCATACAGAGCCAAGGAACATTTCCAGTTCCTCTGTGAACGCTGCCGTAGGCCAAACTGTTCCTTCTCAAGGGAATCCATTTCATTCCGACTTCATAGTAATTCAGCCATTCGGCTGTTTAGTGAACGGTTTTATAACGCCCATTCTGTTAAAAAAAATCAATTGTCAGTCACCTTGACTACACTGTTTTTCAAAATAGCAACGCAATTGAGCACGTGATAAATGAGTCACGGTATAAAAAGTGAGAAAGCAATCATAAATAAACTAAGGCACGTTTACAAAATGGCAAGAAAACTGACAATTGATCATTTTTAACGTTAGTCAACTCCGTGAACAACTTGTCCAAAGTCAAGTTGATAAAAATCAAGGAAATGATTTATTTTCATACCTCGGATTCTCGCCAAGACAGTAACCATATTACTGTGTAGCTGGTAACGTTTAAAGGCATCTTTTACAAAAACCATGCACATTACACAAGACAGTGAAAGGGTTTTTTAGCACTGGTGTTGTGAGTCAAGTGTTAGGTTTTGTCTTGGCAAATGTATCGCTCCAAAAACCGAACGAGATAATTTTCAATGTCTTGCTTGGTCACTTCCATATATTATTATTTGATGCAGTGAGAATATTCCTCATTGATGAATTGATCCACCTTCTACGAGAATGATCATCCATATCCCAGAAAAGGACAGAGAGTCGTAAAGAGAGACCTTCAGTCTACTTTCCTCAACTACCTTTGGTCCAGCATTAGAACCCATTCTAACTCCGTCCACTCTGCATCACTTCATATGCGTTCTTCGTTCTAGGACACCAGATACAGACATCATTCTAACGATTTCACGTCGCAATATTTTTTGCACTTGGACATGTTGGTGAGATTCCATGGCATGAAGCGGCCATGCACTCTGTTCTGGGTCACTGAGTTTAACGAGAGCAATTCACAGAACAATTCATTCATATTGAAAACCAGCGGTCACACTACACTTTAATTGAACGAGCAACCTAGGCTTTTCCAGCATCACACGCACAGTCGTGCGTCCATCCTCCATCGAATATTTCATCATTCTGGCATGGCACATGAATCAGTTGTGCACTACTGCTCTCAAGTGTTGAGACAGCTGCAAGGTAATCATCCTTATTTGGCATCTTTGACGTCAAGCGAATTGACATGATCACTTGCGGCCACGCTATAGATGTTCACGAAATTAAACTGTTGGAAGGTCAACCACGCATATTCCAAGCACCTGCACAGACAAGCCAGCAGGTACATCTGGCCACATGTAACCTCTTCAACGATGAACTGACAGGTTTTAAACCAAAGTTCCATTCGTAAATCAAGCAAGCAGCCTGACGTCCCATACCAAATCTACCCCTATAAAAGAGCATGATGGAGGTCGTCGAAGAAGAACGAAGAGGTGATTATGGTCACCAAACATGTTGGGGTACAGTGTCTGTACTTCATTAGAGGGACTCAAGCATTAGATGGACTCGTTCGGTATGGGCGTGGCGTTCACTGTACACTCGATACATAATCTACACCTGTGTACAAGAAATATGAACAAGCATATGAATTTTAGCACATCTCGTTTAGGATAACGGTGCCATCAAGTTGATTTTTGTAGAATCTTCAAGACAATGAGAACAAAAGCAGAGTTCTTAACATATGGTCATAAATTTACCCGACCAAGGTTTTATCAAAAATTCGAATAACACTAAGTTTTCAAGCCATCAGAAAAGAAAAATAAATGCGTTTTTGTTCATGAAGTCAAAAACAACAGTTATCAGGATCCTGCAAAGATGAAGATGCCACTGAGCTGAAGGAAATAAAAAACTTGAGCAAACATGTACACCACCAAGACCTAAAAATCAAACATTTCTTGAAGTTTGTGAACCATAAAATTAACCATTTACAATCTATATTGAGATCTGACTTCGTTACGAGGAAGGCAAAGAACGATATTTTGTACACATATTTTTAAACACCATTCATCGTTCTTTTTTATAAGACACGCTCATCATACTTAAAATACGTAAGTACAAAACTTACACAAATCACACTTTCACACTTAATTCACATATGTAACAAATGAACAAATCATACATTACCAAATTCTTTCGAACAGGGGAAACAACCTTGCAAAAAATAATACTCAATCTACCCCGGGACATATTCAATATATGTATTTAGAATAAGGCTTTGTTTCACATTTGCCCAGACACTTTCATCAAACCCTCACATGAGACAACATTTCCGAAGTTATATTAACCCCTAAAAATCCGTGCCACATATCAGCCTTAAAATAAATATCTAAATTGTACAAGAGAAGTAATGAACACTTCTTACTAGTTTTTCGACCAAAGCCAAAATTATATTAACAACTAACATTATCCTACGAGCACATACACTATTGGACCGAACACAAGGGGCGCCCTGGCGTTGTACCACCAAACCTCTGCACAAACTTGGGTGCTCAACGCATCGTCCAGGTCGCTCTACAATACTCTAACGTCAGACTAGGCTTTACAATGGCTACAACCACGTCGTCATTCAAGGTCAGAAAAGAATTACTCTAAATCGAGCCTTCAAGCAATGGAAGAAACTTGCGCTCGGTAATCAATTTCTCACAAGTACAAACGTATTATGACTCTGAAAAGTACGTAAAAAAGAGCTTGATAACTTTGGCATTTTCTTCGCAAGTACGAGCATTTGACTACTGAGCTGTGGCACTGAATCATACAGGTCAGTTCAGAGAAATATGACACATATATACAACTTAGACACACAGTAATCTAATGCTTTACAGTATAAATTCCTTTTCAATTCCAAATACCGTTAAAGAAGTTGATTACAGTAATCGCAAGGTTGAAATGAAGAAAAAGTACATCTCAGAAAAGAAGAACGCTCTCAGGATTTCATAAGAGAAATAAAAAATCTACTTTCAAAGGTAGGAGGATGTCATGAAGTAATTCATTATACGGGAGGGAGACCATGAACGAAGCGCACTTGAGGCCCCAAGTCTAAGTTAAGATTATTGAAACTATCACAGCAGGAGGGTTCCAAGAGACATGACACGCAGAGCAGCAGCAGCAAGGCAGCTTGGATGGGCAGAGCAAATCTTACAACGCGCCACAACCAACCATTCTTGGGGGCGCGTAAACCGGAGCGGTTCGAGCGGTTCGGCGAGGACCGATTTGATCTGCAGATGCGAGACTGGTTGCCTAAACCCCGTCGCCTGCAAAAGAGAGTTGAACATTTTATGACTTTGAAGGAACCCAAAAATCTTCCTTTATCAGAAACACTAGTTTCCCAATAACTCGCGAAGGTCAATTAGCTTCAGGGCATAAAATGGAAAGCAACATATGCAAAAAAGCGAAGCATACATATGAACCCCCAAATTAATCATATATATGCAATAAAGAGTTAAACGGCATTCATAATGATCAAGCACACAAACTTGATCGTCTAAAAATTGCACTTCTGAGCAGAATACAGAAATCAACGGAGTATTTAATCAGGGTACAAACAAAGTCGAACATTGGAAACGAGCTAGAATTCGCTTTATTTTTCCGAGTTCACAAGAACTCACCGACTCGTGCGTGAGCAGAGGGCAGAGCTGTGAACTGGTGCCACTCGCTCTGCTGTCTTCAGGAGCAGCTCCCTGCAGCGCTTCTGCAAGCTGCTCAGCTCGCTCTCTGCGTTGCATATCGTCTGCAGCAACGTATGAATAGTTTACATATTATGAATAATTTAATGGATTTGTATAAATGGTTTACATATTAGGAATAATTTAATGGATTCGTATAAATGGTTTACATTTATAAATGATTTAATAGATTCGTATGAATAGTTTACATTTTACGAATAATTTAAGAAATTTGTACAAATGGTTATCATTTTATACTCGCAAGCTCACACAAACAGAGTCTACCAATCTAAACTTTAACATACAGGTGCGATAACAGTATGGGTAAAACAAATACTGGTGATTTAGTCTCATAACTTCAAGTCTTTTGAACTTAAAATTATGCACGAAGACAAATATCGCCTACAGAAATCATCAAATCAACATCCATGTACACTGCCACATGGATGAACACGAATACGAGTAATCTATGTAGATGGTTATTCATGCACCTGCATAAACAGTACACAGTTTACATAGTAAACATGCAGATCGCGCGTTTTTATCATGGCTAAATCTAGTACCTTCTTGATGTTTGTCCAAGCGTACATATCATGGTTAAATCCAGTACCTTCTTGATGTTTGTTCAGGCGTATATCTCATGGCTAAATCTAGTACCTTCTTGATGTTGGTCCAGGTGTACAATATTATGGCTAAATCTAGTACCTTCTTGATGTTGGTCCAGGCGAGAGAGTGTGGGTGCAAGGTGGATTCGAGTTCAGCAGCGAGGCGCTTGAGAGCATCAAGGCGTCTCTCGCGCTCGCTGAGGTCGTCTGAAGAGCAAGACTCGTAGCCAGAAGTGCCCGAGTCGCTGAGGCGGGAACTGCTGCTGTACAGCGATGACCCACCGCCACTTTTGCTGGTCTGCAACGTTGCAACAATGAATGTTAACGCTATATGTAACAATGAATGTTAACTCTATTTGCACCACTGGCGTTCCTAAAGTCCATTAGAAATCATTCCATTTGGTCCTATGTTTCGTCCAAAAGTTATTATATAAAAAACGAGTATAGATGAGTTGTAGTTCACGCAATATTTCGTACAGCCGAAAAATAACCAAGTCGTTATATGGTTAACGATATTTTGTTCGTTAACAACTCGTTAATAATTAGAATCGGAATGAACATGACCCTAAAAGCTCGAACACCAATGAGGACAAATTGTAAATCAGACGTATAGGAAGATAGCTTAATTTAAAACTTTATTTTATATCATTGGAGTGAGCTCTCTGAATAAAAGTAAATTGAGTAAAGTTGAATGTAGGACTCATAGTAATTTACTTAGAATTTAATGTTCTTTTTCTGCTTTCTTTGTATCAGGAAGGAGGACCGAATTATCACGTATAGTAAATACAATAACGTGTGAAAGTCTACCACAAAACCACATGCTTTAATTGGCCAGAATAGTTTGGGAATGAAGCTCGTCTCACTCCGTGTAAATATTTTTGTTAACGTATGTATATTATTTAAAACGATATGAGCCAATTGTTTATTTTCACATAATAAATTATGCTTTGGTATCATCGCTCAAAGTCACAGGTCTAACAAAATAATAAGTACAATTAAGCATGCTGGCTACCACTGCAGAATTCTGCAACTGTGATACTTAACTCTCGAATATAAGGGACAAAATATTAACTTTCACAAAATATGCTTATTCAAAACACCAAGATAAAAAAATTCATAATTTCTTTTATACGCATCGAAAAACGCGCACAAGCACTATAGTTCTTAACGGCGTATACAATTAAAGAATTGCCATCGTGTCGAACATGAAATGCTTTGACAACACGCACCTGAGCCACAGATCCACTCTGTGCTAGCAGCTTGGCAAGTCCTTTGGTTGTGCCACTGAAGCTTTCAGGGACGCTAGCACTCTCCCCTTCGCCCTCCTGCTGGAGTTGCAGTCTGCTGAGGGCAGCAGGACCACCGTTGACGGCTTGCTGCAGTCTGCTGAGCGCAGCATCATCCTGCTGCAGGCACCGGCGCAGCTCATCTGCTTGTTTGTTCCACGTCTCCATGGCAGCACACGCAGAGCACAGCCGTGACAGCTCATCATTGATGCTGCCAGTCAAACAATCCGTGTCAGAACACTACTTGTATTTAAAGTTAGACAACCACAGAAAATGAAAGATTTAAAAATCGTTGGCAGTTACAAGTTAAAGGTTACCTGTGATATTTCACTTCGGTTGCGATCAAGATGAAGATTGAAGCATCAAAACTAAACCTAGTGTCATATGTTGTAGTGTGGCACAGTAGTTTAAAGACACACGAAGAGGAATATACAGTACATTAATGATTATTACTGAATACATTAGAAACCAGCTCAGCCGCTCTAATTTGCACAGTAGCGAATTTGTTTCCTGGCATAGCACATTATTAAACTAAAAAAGATCGCAGTGTGTTCCTCAAAATAATGTGAGAACCTGCAAAATATGGTGCTGCATTTCCGCATTCGTACGTACGGGTTTGAAACGAATGTATAACTGCGTGTGCAATTTACATGATACATTCCTATTACAGGAGTGTGACATTTGAGCGAGATTTTCGAGGGTCTTGTAAACTGAAGATTTATAATTCATCCTTGGCATTCTTTGACAAGCGTTGCAACAGAAATCAAACTTCATAATAATGAACACGGTAAAATATCTCGAACAACCAGTTGCATACTCGGATCATCATTCAGAGAACTCTGTGGATAGCTACGTGTAACATCATCAAATTAATGTAATTTTACTAAAGGAACTCTATTTTTATTAGACAAGATATTAGCGCCTTATCTACACAGTGACACTAAAATACTTTTATAGAACAACATCGGAAACCATTCTTCACTACTGATCGACATCGATACTCGTTGGTCAACATTATACAGTTACCTTATTTACTTTCATAATTCGCTCACCAATGACTAAGATGATCAGCTTTCTGGTAGAGGTGTTGCAGCTGGTGTTGGAACAGTGGCAGCTGGTGGCTGTTCTCCACTGTGTGACGATGGACACTCATATTCAGCTGGCTCAACTCGTCTTGAATTTCCGACAGTCGGTCTTCACGAGCCTAGCGAAGGAATGTAAAAAATATTTATAAGACTAAAGAAGATAAAATTAAGGTGAGTCTTGTAAAGTCCCCCATTCAATTTCATACATGAGAAGCGAGGTTATTAATTTAGGTAGGAAAGACGGTATTCGAAATGGATAGCTACTTATGACGCCACAGCCGTTTGCTACGAGTTAGAAAGAAGAGAGAAGTGAAGCGCTTGGGTTTGAAGAGGAAAAGAAAGAGTGATATTAACATCAGGGGGCCAACTCTCCAGACTTAAAGAGCAATACTATTTACCGAACAATTAGTCACCATGAAGCTAATCGGGCATTCTGACAAAGCACATGACAGCTAGGGTACATACGAACCACGTATAGGCATGTGAAAACTTGTCATTTGTCGGAAGGAAGATGAACGGTTTTTGATTCTTCGCTTCTTTCATTTTATTCACAAAAAAGTTATGTCAAGGCTACATTTAGAGACCATATATATCATACGAAGAGAAATTCAAGTGACACCTAACTACTACACAAAACACCTTTATAAACTATGATTCGAGACTTACCTGCGCGATGGCAAGCCGATCTCGTAACTGCTGCAGACTGTGTACATCAGCGGTGGCTTTGCTCTGGAGAGAAGATGATGATGTCGTCCCAATGGACACGATGTCATCACCTGCGCTGGCACCAGATTCTGATGGAACACCAACAGCAGACGCGGAAGCTGAATGACAGCCAGCTGACGATGATGCACAACCGTCACGCCCTGAGGAGTCAGCGTAGTGTTGCTGCAGAGCGTCCAGCTTCATGTGCAGTTGTTTTATGGTGCTGTGCAGTGAGTGCAGTTGCTGCGACTGTTGCTGCCGTGATGACGCTCGGTGCTGAACAGACTCCCATCGTTGGATGAGACCTGGGAAATATAAAAACGTCGTTAGCAACGAAACTACGTCGTTCACGCAGGAAAAATATGCGTTTCACTCCTCAGAGTATATTATGTGCCACACCTCAGCATTTATAAATTTGCATTTAAAAAATCTCCTGATCCTCTTTATAACATAGCGCTTAAACTCTACCTTTCAAAGAAGCTGCGACGATCTAATAGTTCTTTGATTTAATATTATCAGGTAATACACTCACTAGATATCGACCTACGCCACAAAAGGTCCAATTCAAACTCGTGTGAAAAATAGAGCTATCATCGAGTACAACAGCTCTTGAACAAATTAAAATTTCAATTGTGTGTAATCGTAATAGACAATTTACAGGAAAACATCGTTGCGAGTTTGCTTTAACTTTCAGCCCAACGAGGGAGGATAAAGTACTATTCATTATACTAAAGATGAAAATACGCTGAGCTGCTTCACAATTATCGTCGCCTCTGCCTAGTGAACGAATTTAATAGCTTCAAACTCATACTGCATCACATGAACGAGTCAGTGGAAAGCATCTGCCATGACACTATTGACCAAGACTGTGAAACAAATTAAAACGTATTCGGGTACAGTTTGAGACATCCTAAAAAATAAACAATATGATCTAAATTACGATTGAAAATAAATGACTCAAAAATTAATCTAAATGGAACTGTGCTTAAATAAATATTCTTCGTCTGTGGTAAGTTAAACGAGGGACGCGGAAAATTTTTGTGACATGCTGTTCTTATCAATAATTCGCTAAGAAATGGAACTCGCAAAAAATATTTTAACATTGTATGGAGGCCAGAGGGTGCTTTGACGTCCGGTGGTACTAAAAGAATGTGCTCATTTTATATTTTTATGATATCCATAACTGACATTTTTAAGCAAACTCAGTAGTTTCCTAAAACCTGTGTTGGGCATTGCATATGACATTCTCAGTTATGAAGTTGATGTTTGATTTCAATCGTTATATTATTAATATTTTCAATATTTTTATATCTGATAACACTGTTATCACGAACATTTTATTATTATCACCATTATGTTCTTAAAATCAGAATTCATCCAAGTTTCAACGGACTCAAGGCGATCCTTACAGATAAGTACAGTAAAAGTTTTAGGTGAAGTGGCACCGCAAGGAAGCAAAGTTTCACTGCCTCAGTTGACACAACCCACCGGAGTGAATCAAACAGGTAGCTTACAAGCATCGGGAAGAAACGCCCTTGTGAAATGGAAAGACGAAACAACGAAGAAATCGCGGTCGAGTTCAGTCATCCGGCACATGCCAGCTTTCACCACGATAGACACGGGTTAATGAAAAGAGAAAGACCTGACATTCAAACCCACAACAGACTCTTCCGGCCAATATTTTTAATTCTGTGACACTTTAAAGAAATGCCAGATCTCGAATTTTGCAAGGTACACACTGACAATGACCACGACAGAATCAGCAAGTCCCTCGAGTAGAGCACAGGCCTCTTAACATTCAAAACAAGGATTGCACTGTTCCCAAGACAACCAGAAGTACATCCAACCGAAGTAAACATTACTGGTTGTCAAGTTATTGTAGAGACAAAAGCTACTTAATTTAGTTTTTCTGCAATGATACAGTAAAATAAGGCCCTTAGACGACCTATCAACTCGCAATTAAGGTTTACCCAGAACGTTTTAACTCACCGTCTGTTGTTGATTTTTGCAAAAGATTTTGTACATTAATTTTCGAACTACTAAATTCTTCAGTCTTCCCAGCATTATCGTCGCCGATGTTAGCTGTGTTTAAAAATGATTTACAAGCAGACGCTTCATATGGAGAACTGGCATCTTTCATAGTAGAATCAGTAGCTATTGTTGCTTCTTCCGAATCAGAAAATCTTGCTTCAGGTACATCATTTACGGGTTTTGCCGGTAAGAGAATAGAAGATAAACCCACCAGGTACTCTGTGTCTTTGCGTTGTAACCGTTTTTCAAGTTTTTTCTTGCTAACTTTTTTGCGACTAATTTTTCGTACAGTGGGAAGAGACAGAGCACTGACAGGTTTGTGCTGCATGTTAGCTTCCCCATCAGATACATCCTTGTTAGGCTTATACGACTGATTCACATCGTCAGTGTTGCCGAGGTTAGTATCCCTGATAGAACAGGTTTGCATTTCATTTGGAGACGTAGACATCTCTCTGGAAACTGAACCCGACCCTTCACCAGACCCATGTCTTGCAGAAGACGCAGATGAGACTGGCCTGGAAACTGAGACCGGGATCGGGGAATCTGGTGGAGTGAATGGAGCACAATTGGCAGTAACGGAGGTATCATCATTAAATAAAACTGGAACCAAAATTTCACTTTCTTCAGATGAGTCAGCGGTGGGTGAAGGAAAACCTTCAGCCAATTTGAGATTTAGTGGAGTACAATCACATTTTTCAACGTACAAGAGGTTATCTGTCCTATGGACTTCGTCAGGCAAAGCAAGGAGCGAAGGATCAATAGGAACAGATTCAGTGGAGACTTCCTGGGTACTCCACGACAACTGATGAGACGCGGATATGTTAGGAAGAGGTACATCAACTGTGGTACTGCTCTCAGAACACGGCGTCTCACTAGTTGGGATGCTTTGAAATGCTTCATTTTCAATAAATTCGAAGTCATCAGGAGTTTCAGCACGGGCATGAATTACCGATTCACTTGAAGTGATTTTGTCCGCGGAATTCTCTGAATTCGTTTTCAAATCAGTACAACCAACGATGTAATAAGTATAATCGTCATTACTGTCAAGAGAATCTCGGGTGTTGTCCAAGTCAAGGTGAGTTTCAGCAGCTGATGAACTGACAGCAGGTTCCTGAATCTCACCAGTTGAACCTAAATTTTTTATTTCTTCTTTGTTTTCGTCAGATGATGTCACATCTTCCCACCCCTGATTGTCAGAATCCTCCGAGATCTTTTGAGATGTCAACGATCGAACAATGGGACAGGCGACACAACTTAGGACACTTCCTTGGCTATTTGATTCACTATTGCTACTTAAATATTCGGTTTCAGGGTGCTCTTTCTTAGCAGTTTCACACACTTCGACAAGAATGGGTGACAAATCCTCATGAATTATTTCATTTACGTTTGAATCGGTATCTGAGGTAATGTTTTTGACATCGGAATTCTCACGCGGGGATGCTGCGTTGATGAAAACTCGAGTAAGGGTTCGATTTAATGGATTCGGTTTAGGATCTGCATCAGGCACTTCGAGAAGAAAATAATTGGCAAAAGCGTCATCATAAATTCGCCCGATTTCTTGCATCAACTGCCATTCATCGAATCCGTCTATAGGCTTCTCATCAGTGTTCTCTTCAGTTTGCTGAACCGAACTACAGATACTAGGAACAAAATCTGTAAATTTTACAGTCGGTATGTCACACTTTGAGTCAGTAGCGCTAATGTGCTCATCTAATTTATTCTTGCTAATCTCCTCCGCATCGGCTTCTGAATTTTTACTGTCTTCACCATTTTCATGAGTCTTTTCAGCATCGGAACACTCAGCTTTCCGACTACAGCTTATATCAGACACAGAGTCGTCAGACTTGCCAAGGACCAGCAGAGCAGATGACGCTGTAGGGTTGCTGTCCCGGAACTTGGACACGTCCTGCCGCCATTTGGTCCCTCGGATCAGCCGCCGCCGCTCTACGACGGGAGATGGTGGAGTAGTCGGAACGACTTCTTCTTTGCTGTCCAGTTTATTTTTCTTTCCTTTTTTCTTTGACTTCGACGACTTAGGTTTAGCATTACCAGTATTTTCAGTTTTGCTCTCCGCGATTCCAGTGTTTAAACATTTTCCTTCGGTTTTATTTACAGAGTTAGTGGAAGAGTTAACTTCATCAGGCTTATCACTCAACTTCGCTAACTTCTTTTTAGTATCGTTAAGTTCAGAATGAGTTTCATTTACTTTGGAAAACGATTCTATACTTTCACCATCTTTTCTTTCCTCCGAGTCTATAACTTCTGTCAGTAAACCTTGAGTCGGATTGTCCTTGCAGTCTTGCGTTTTGTTTGAAATTTCATCGCTGAGCTCGAATGTTTCAGGGGTTTTCATAATTGGAGGCACTTTTTTCTCTTCACCTTCTGGAAATTCATATTTATCACTATTTTTCATAATGTCCGTATCACCCGTCGTGTTAATGCATGATTGAGAACACGTATTTATTTCGATGTCATCGTTCGAACGAGTTTCAATAAGCGGTGACCCTTCAACAAACGATGCCAATGCTTTCGGAACGAGAATACTCGATTTCGATGAGCATAGTGATGGGGAATCATAAATTAATTCAATAATATTGCCTTCCCCATCTGCAAATTTTGTTTTGTCACCATCTTCCAGTGCTGTATTAGACAAGTCCGAAGAGATTTCCTTCGTAGTTTCAGAACAGGTAGGTCCGTCAGATTCGGACGGGGCAGTGTCGTTCGAAGTATCCGTGAAGATAATGGCCTCATTAAAGGTGATCAAGTTCGGAGAAGATGACCTTGATTTTTTCAAGTTTAGATCATGAGACTCGTAATTTTTTTCGCATTTAGATGACGAATTAACTTCTGCTGATGGTGCACAGACATCAATATCGGAAGTGACAGGAGATGGTGGAGTCATCGTTGAGGATTCTTCCTCACATATGACATATGTATTGCATTCACCTTCAACAGTTGGCTTCTGATTCTCAGTAGAAGGCTTATTCATGGTTCCTTCGTTGAGTTCAGCATCACGCTCAGTACAGACACTAATAGAGGGCATCGCACTGCTCTCACATATTTTACTCTCATTTTCAGCAAGTTCATCACTTATGACAGTCAAAAGTTCTGAACCAATATCCAATTCCTTACAAGTTTTATAAGTCGCACTTTTGTCCGAGTCACCATCAATTCTAGGAGGCACATCCTCCCTGACACTCGATATGGTACGTTCTAGATCAGGGATGGACACCGATATCGTAGTCCCATCTCCAATGACATTGCTATGTTCGCTGTCATCTGTAACTTCCCTTGATACATCATCTACCACCAATTTGTCTGATAGAGATCCCGTTTCCTGAGTTTGCACAACCAATTCACCTTCAGGCCCATCCATATTCACAGGTTCAATTTGTTTCTCATGCACTTGAGCAGATGTATCTTCAACTTCATCAACTTTGATATAATTAGATGATTTTTCAGGACCATGAGTTAAGCCAAAACTGCCTACGTCAAATTTAATTCCGCGCTCATCAAACCCAGTTAATTTGATGGTATCGTAAAGATAGTCGCGATTGCCAAAACCATCAAGTCTATCTGGACACTCGGACATATTTTGTATAAGCTCTGCCAACACACAGGAAGGAATGATTACAATTAGCAGTAAATAAACAAAAAATACAATTGTGCGCAAATGAAAGAGCGTAATTGCTTACTACGCCTCTCATGGGCCGAGAGAATAACGATATGCTTAAATATAGAACCAAAAAATTCAAGATACTAATACAAGTATACAAAATCCTAAACCAAAAGTCTAAGTAAGATCGCCACAATCCTTCGTTATTCTTGCCATATAAGCAGAATATGAACAGAGGTCTATTTCATACGAGAGGAGTACAACACGTAGCTTTAAAAATATTTCCTTTCTAATACGTAGAAGTACGTGGACTGAATGGAAAGTAGTCCATTAAATGCAGGGTTATTATGGTAAAAATTATGGTTTTACATTCTACGCCACGAGTGCGACCGAGTAAGGTGAACTTTATAAGTGTGAACTTGTATTTGCATTAACAAATTAAGCTCAAAACGTATCAGATACAAATAGACCGCCGTGAAATATGCTTTCCTAGAAGATGATTCGCTGGACAATTAAATAAACAAGACAGCTTCAACGAATAAGACCAAATTTATCAACAAACCAAAATTTGACACAACATCCTGTCACACAATCTTTGGCTCCAAGTTGAGGATAACTCCATCATAACACAAACCATAACTCTCAACTTCAAAAATTAACCCTAAAACATCCATCATAACACAAACCATAACTCTCAACTTCAATAATTACTCGTAAAACATCCATCATAACACAAACCATAACTCTCAACTTCAAAAATTACTCCTAAAAGATCTATCTCCAACACAATTTATCATGACCATAGGCTGCCATTACTCTAATTAGCTCACGACTTTAATAATTAATGACCTTCTAACGCACTTTACAATCCTATATTTGTAGAAGCAATGCAACTCCAACAGGTCGTTTCCAAACGTTAACAAGCTCAGTTTCCTTATTCACAACAGCATATTGTTTTTTAATCCTAAACCACAAATTATCAAAATGGGAATAAAAAATAACTATACCAACGACACTACTAGAAAAAAAAACAATAAGATAGTCACACACACACACAGCACGTGAAGTGATCGCTACATTATGAAAGCAACGTGTGCAGCCCCCGAGGCTGAAACTGATCATGGCATGGGGCACCCCGCTGCTTTTGGCAGACCCACAGAATGCTTCTATAAACAGACGAGCTAAACTCCCTGCAACGCACGGTCTTCTCTCGGAACATCTTGCAGTATACAAACGAATAAAGATAGCTATGTGAATATCACAGCATGAAAATTTTCTTCGCACCAAACGTACTAAGCTTCAGTGATGCCTTCAAGTAAATGAAATGAAATCACCCTTAGTTATGGAATAATATTATTGAATAAATAATCTTCGCTTTCAAAATGCTTCAACGCATTTTTCGAGAGCGTAGTCATAACTTTTTATTTTTAATGGTCTGTATCAAGCAAACACGAAGTTTTCTTGGTATTCGATACACTACACTACATTTTGGCTTAAATATGTTTTGAACAACCAACATTAGAATATCCTATGCAAATCATAAATATTAGCAAACTTGAAATCCACCAAGTTGACATTTCAACGTCCACTCTTTATTCGTTTTAAGATACACATAACACAGAATTTATAACTGTAAAGATTTGAAATGAAAGCACCGTAGACAAATGACAATTGCGAGTACCTACAAGAAACAATGGCAAGTACACAGATGTTTTGAACACACGCACACACCAGAACTTGGGGCAGTCAGGCAAGAAACTAGGTTGGACCGTCAGATAGTACTGACTGACTCAGAGATCTGAGTGAGTCAAGGCTAATCCCGTGCTCGCTGGGCAAGTGTCAACAACTGAGGGTAGTTGTACGTCGAGTCGAGTGAGGGCTGGGAAGTGGGAGGGGTTGTAGGCACCCACATCAGTTGATGGCAACACTCTCCTCAGCGGAATGCATCAGTTGCCATCACGGGTCAGACAACATAAACCCACTTACCAAGCACACGAACATGCTTTACATCATACAAATCCGTACTACACAAACATTCAACTCAATAAGCTAAGTTTGTCTCGGGAAAACATAACTCGAAACGTGCAAAAAGAACAACAAATAAAATGCATTATAGCGAAATACACAGAACTAGGGCATTACTTGTGCCCACACAACACGCTAATTGAAAAAACAGATTAATTAAAGCAATATTAGAATTTTTATAGTTAAACGTGAGGAGCTGTTTGTTGGTTAGCGCTTATGACGCTTTTGTAGAACTACGAAGATACCATAAAAAACGTTCGAAAACAACAAGTAAGCGCGGCATCACTATTTAAGTCTTGCTAAGATGTAAGCACACGAAATACAACACGTCATACTAATGAAACTCCTACAATGAACGTAAACATAACGCAGACATTCTGAACATTATTCTTAACAAGCATTGGTCATTGCGTTTAAATAAACCATCAATAAAACCATTGCAGTAAGAGAGGTATAAAAGCAAATAGCTTTCGTTTAAACTGTTAATTTTCCCCTGACATAAGCACTGGTTCGTGTGTCTACAAAGGGACGAGTCCTGACTCTATTTGTGTGCTGAAATGGTACCAATTTTCCTTCCAGCATCAGGCCTCCCTAGTTATGATTATTTCATTCAAGGTCTAACAACCATTTCCGCAGAATGAAGGAAATATGAACACAAATTGAAGGGCAGTGAAGAAATTATAGTAACACAAACGTAGAAGGGAATTTCACATCGTGAAGACAATTTTTCCCCTCAACTCCGTAATTCTTGTGCTTACAATATTCAGCCAGATAAATATAGTGTAATTTCCTTTGAAATTTCTCAGTTTCATTCTTGTACTGTTAAAACGTTTGAAGACGAGTAAATGAGATAAAAAAGGATTGAAGAAATAAGGCAGTATATCGAGTCGGTCACTCATAATAGGAAGGAAAAGCGTCGAGAGACAGAGGTACACAATGCTATGATGCATCCTTCTGATGTTCACGAACGCATCCAATTTTACGAACTAATACATTTATAGAGCCTGCGATAAATATTATAATTGAGGCCTTAATTAGAAATTATTTTAGAATTTTTTGGAGATATACTGCCAATCTAATAGATTTAGCCACAATACAACACATACGAGTACGCAATTGGAGATATCAGTTTACATGTGCATTGCTTCTCTGTGATAATTGGTAAATTTTTCGTAGCCATAATAAATATAAACTTTAACTGAACCGCTTGTTTACTACTACACAAAACTTATTGCAGTCATCCGTAGAAACAATGAGCAAATGATGACTGAAGCATCCAGTGCAGCAAGAACCCTAAATTCATGCTGTCCAAGAATGTTTCCATTCAAGTGTGAAAATAAAAAGAAGTAAAAGAGACTTATTCTCGCCCTCATAGTGACTATGGCAATATAATTAGTAAAAACAAACAATTCTAACGTTGGACGTACCGTTGAGGGCACTGACGTGATGATGAGCGCCAGAGCTATGCTGCAGTGACGACAGCAGGTCGGGTAGTCCGTCCAGGTTGGTGGAGCACAGCGACAAGACTTCAGTCTGTGCAGGCAACCAACAAGCAACGATGAATTGAAGCTCAACAAGGCTTTCACTATTTCATATCTAGTAAGCTGTAAATTCTCATCGTATGCTCCGATTTAGTGGTCAATATTGAACATGGAAAATCTGATGACAATGGAAATATTTTATCATTAACATAATTTCCGCAGCATTGAAGAACCTCTTCCCTCTTGTGAACAAGCTTATAACTTTCAAGTATGTAGAACTTTTTTTTCAATCCAAAATGTCGTGAAATTTGTTTTCAACCTGATCTCTTGAAGTAATCTGAAACCATCTAAATGGTTTTGTAGTTCCAAAACAAGTGATTACCAGAACTAGCAAGACCTGGAGAATATGAAGGATGAAACAATATTTCTCAATCAAACTCTTCCACGAGATAAAGTATGTGGTTGATCGAACTATTGTTCAAACTTGCATTAACATGAAGAATTATGACAAATCTTGTTTCTAAGGAGAATAGCTTCCTGACTAAAGCAGCTTTCAAACAGCGAAGTGGATTGCAGTGATAATTGTCAGGTTATTGTTCAATGTTTCGCAATGAGCAATATTGCACCATACACTCAAGAAGATATTTGAATAGTCTTCCTCTCGGTTGCTGAACACTACTGCAATAAATTTAATTATAACTATATTCGAAAACGCATGATGAAATCTACGTTCCAGCCTGATCCTATGAATTAAGAAAATAAATAATCTACTCTTCTGAACTTTTGGGATAAGAAAACGAAGATAAGGCTGAAGTATTACGATAGTAAAATAAGATTATTGCAATGAGTAATAAGCCCAAAAGTCGTTTGAGATCCATTGTCAGTTTTTCAACAGTATGACAGCATTTACGATTTACAGTGACAAATTTCTAACACCCAGTTTATAAGACCACAAATTTCATTTTACTTTGTAGTACTTACGTAATCCATGAGGTGCAGAGAAGCTTCTTCATCGCTGTGTTTACTGAGAACATTTTCGGCGACCACTAAATGAGACCGGCTTTCCTTGATCAGGTTTACAATATCTTCGATGTCTGAATCCGAGTCCAGCTCTCCTCGAGAAGCTTCTCTGTGTTTCCGACCTGACCTATTGCTGAGGTCACTGCTGTGACCATGTATTCTCCTCTCAGTTTTGTCATTCTTGGTCCGCTTCTCAGAGACCTGGCTACACTGCGACTTGGCATGATCGGACTGTGATACGCCATCAGACAACGGATGATCTGCATTCGCAATTCCCTCACGCTCTTTATTCTTGAAGGTTTCTGGCGATTTCATAATTGTCGTCTCAGCTGACTTTACGGGGGATTCATTGATGTCTTCTAACTCTATTGGGTCTGTGAGACGGCTGCTCGGTAAACTTCGCTCACTAGGAGTGCACGTTTGATCGAAACCTCTCTTATTTAAATTCCTTAACTTGGGTACGCCAAAGAAAGACGATCCACCGTCAGAATCAATATATCTTCGATAATCGTCACCAAATTCCAAAAACTTCTTAGCAGCTTCAGTATCTAAATCTTCAGAATAATTTTCACTCAAGTACTTGTTTTCTAGGAAAGGATCCCAAGCTTGCTCCGAATGAGAGCTTACATCCTCTTGATTGCCAGCAGTGTCTGTATCACAAGAAGCTTTGCAAGAAAATCCAACAAGATCTGAGGGAAGCCTGTTACTGCAGGGGCCTTTCAGGGGACTACCAGTCGGGGATTTATCTGAGTGGTCACTGGATGAAGACAAAACAGTGAGCGGCACAGAGTAGCTTTGAGGGCGCAAAGGGACATTGACTACACTAGATCGAAGTAAAAAGGAGCTTGATTTGGCGTTCACAGAAGCGGCGCTCAAGGCCTTGTCCGTTGAGAGCGGGTCTACAGTGTCTGTCGGGCAACAAATAAAGCCAGTATCGGGAAGCAGTCCCGTCACTGTCCCGGTTGGGGAGCTTGGTAACTGGGGTGTCGTCAGAGGGTGACCTGTGTGCGGTACAATTATTACTAGCTAAGAAAATCAAAACAAGAAGTTGCATTAATGACGGATAGTTTGGTTTAGTTTCCGTAAGCATAAACAGTAGCAATGACATTGTTTTTTACAAGCAGAACATGTTCTAATCATAATTAATAAAGCGAATTACTAGAGTGGTTTTGAAGACTCCTCTTACAAGTACGAATAAAAACAAAGCGGTAGAGAAAAGCTCACCATCTTTCTTCCCCGAAAACATCTTTAAACAATCACGAAAAACTCAACATATGTTTAAATTCTCCACCATACTTTTATGACGTCAAAAAGTGACGTATACTCTTTCTACTAAGTAACATTCGATGCACTTCTGACCAAGAAGTAATAACTAAAAATAATGCGGGTGAGAGATGACGTAGTTTCACTGACCAGCAAAAGAAGAACTTTTTACGATGCCACCCATGAAGCGGCCAGCAGGGACCCCGCAATCAGACGCAGAGATGCTGGTGCGGTGTCCGCCTGTTCCAGCTTTGTCAGACCCCGAGTCCGAGCCGCGTGTGTGCTGCCACAATTAATAGTTTTCCATTAATTAAACAAGCCGAGCAACAGAGTTACGTTTACCATTTCTAAATGACCTAATGCTGAATAATCTTTTAATTTGTTGTTCAATACACAACTAAACTAAAATAGCTAATAAATATTTTATCATTCTTCGAAATCTAAAAAAAGTTCAAATTGACTGAAATCTATAATTTTCACTACTCGCCTCATACTCTGCAAAGTTCGAAGCCGCCGCACAAAGTGAATTACGTTAAATTATTTCACAGCGTAACAGTAAGGTCTGTGGCTAATGGCAAAATTTATAAATGAAATCTTTCCACAATAAAAGGGAAAACTACACAGCGTAATTAATTTAGAAAGCTTTTCCTATTCTTCAAAAATGAATCAAAAACTCTAGTTTAGGCCACCTATATTATCAAAATAAGTTTGCTCAATTTGAATTATACGACTACATTTTTCATGCATAGCTTTCAGAGCGGCAGAGTAATGACTGTACACATACGTACCACAAAGCATTCGAGAAACTTGCCCTCAGAACGACAACATAAGCAAGCAACTGCACAATCTTTTTCTTTGCTTCCCTATCAGGGCCAACACTTCCCTCATTTCGCGAATATGAACTAAAATATAAGAAATACCAACAGGAGTAACCACATGAATGCGTGCTGAGTATCTTACCAACGAAATGTTCGAGCGCCGTCGAATCTTGTGCTTTCTTCTCCTTTGCATGCCGAGGCCCGTAGGGGAAATGACTGCAGAGGGAGGGCCAGACGCAGGACTCCCAACAACGCCTTCAGGAACAGCAGGATAAGCTGCAGCAGTAGGCGTGGTGGGTGTCACAGGCACATCAGGAGCAGCTGCCGTGCTCGTACCTGTACCCCATGAAAGAAGGGAGAATAACACATCGTGTCATGCCTGAGACGTGACTACAAATTCCTTATTTGCAAGGTAGGGCTAGCCAGAGTTCTGCTTTCTAGGGTATTTAATCACGCGACGTCAAGAAAACGAATAGTAATGTTTTACTCCAGCAACTTCTTGATTAATGAAAGTAAATGGTCATCTCCATAGTAAGAAGGTAAATCTTACAAATTATTTGAACAGAAAACAAATTTAATAAAATGATTAGAATATTAACTCCCACGTGTACTCACCGGATGACTCAGACCTCTGTTCTGAAATTTGCCTTGCTGATATGTCTCCAACTCTGACAGAGAAAAAATACACACATTATTAGACGGCGACTACTACTTTTACATAACGGCCAGATTGCGCTCGCTTAAAAATAAAAACAAAGACTAGAGAAATAATCAACCTTAATTCTTTGTGTTGCAATCCAAACAGCTTCCCTTGAAATTGCTAAATCAGCTTTTTGATATATATATATATATATATATATATTTATTTATGTGTTGATTTTAGCAAGTGTCGTACATATGATTGCGTAGAGTTGCGTAGTATTCAGCGAGTGGATACGCTGACGAAGCAGCTGGGTTTCTTGGCCACGTGGACTGCAGCGACCACCTAGCAATCGATACTGAAAATCTTAAAGCTGAAGTGTTCGCATACGCCGAATACGCTTCACGTAGGAGTAAACATCTACGAAATGGCAACACTTTGAACCCTCACGTGAAAAAAGATAGGCCTTTAAGATCACAGAAAGAACTTCGCTCTCGTGCAAAGGTATTTTGTACTGAATAAAATAAAACAAATAACAAAACTCACATAGATCAAATGAAAAACTTACCTCGCCTCGTGCACAACTACACCGAAAGTGGCAGTAAACAATGGAATCATAGTCATCAAATGCACGGGAGAGAACTTGAGTTGTAGTAACAAAGTACAGTCCAAGCGTCCAATATACAACAATCAGTTCATCACGGAAATATTGAGCTCTGACGAATGGAAATAGCTCAGCGCTTCATACACAACTCACTGAACTGACATACAGAAACAGAAACAACAGTAGTAAAACGAAATTAAAAGCGCTTACGCATCACTCACGAGCATAATGTTCTGAATTAATAAAAAATAAAATTATATTGACAAGCAACTATGAACGACCCATGATCACTAAACGACGGATATGCTCGTTTTTCTCACGGCCGGCCGGCACTGACGAGCCAAGTCCAGCAAGGAACAGTCACCGACACACACACCCTACTCTACAACGGCTACATCGCAACTAACCACTTAAACAGTAACTAGGCTTATCACTCTATCTTCAACACCTCTCTTTATCTTTATATCGCTACCAAATCTAGGACACTCGAATAGTCATAGTTTTACGATAAAAATTAGGGAAAACTAAAAATTTTATTCTAGAGAAGTATCCATATTTATAGCTCAAGATTTAAAACCTAAAATAAGATGGTTCATAATCTAGAATTGCGGGAGAAGAAAACACAAAAATTCAGGAGTAAGTATTAACGACAAATCAATTTTTATTACTATTAATCAATATCGAAATGAAAGATTGCTTATACTGAAATTACTCTAAAAATGAACTTTTTCTATCGCGTTTAACAACTCCCTGTCACAAAGTACATGAGTTCAAGCTCGGTGTGACAACACAAGTACGCAGCGCAACGTCGTCACCGTTACAGGGAGTTACGCCTCACAGGGAAGTCTGTCACGCCACTGTCACGCTCTACAAAACACATGAACTACCGTGTCCCTTAAATAGGAGGCTTGTCACCAATAAGCCACATTCATTTCATTGCATAATTTTATACTTAATTTCGACTTAACATCGTTTTTCTTACGTAAATATGATAGCGAGCAACAACTTTTTACCAACGCTGTCTGGGAAAATAAGACGATGGCTCACAATAGGCACTGCCCATCACAACACAAGTTTCTGAATCCAGTGCTAAATGTCTAGGGCAGTGAACAGCTTACAAACCTAAAGATAATAATTTCTTTTATAATGAAGTCTCATAAATAAAAATATGAGAAGTTTTTGCATTTCAATTTAGCTTGATACGCCCTGCATAACTTTGTCATTAAGATGAAATTTAATAGCATAAAAACAATGCACGATGTTTAGGAAGGGAGACTTTCCTTCTAGGTATACAGTAACGATCAGTTACTGTGAACCAAGAAATCCAGTCACAATATAGTTTTAAATTTATATACACTTAAAATACGTACACGCTTGTCTTGAGAACGAACCAATAAGTAACACATTAAAAATAACTAAAAGATATAGAATTTTTCACGCTGCTCACCTCCCTCTTCCGAGTCCTTTGGAGACCTCCTGATGTAGAGCAGAGTCGGACGCACAGCCACGCAGCTCAATGGATGCTGGTGATACTTCTCCTTCAGGCACGACATTCAACACAGAGCCGGATGAACATTTCTCCACGGTCCTAGGCAGCAGAGCTTCAGAGTTGGACGACACCAGGGTCGGGTCAGAAGACGTGAAAGAATTCCTAAAGGAAGCCAGATGCTGAACTTTTTCGCGAGCACCGGTCTGTGGTTTCGAGGGTGTAGAAGTGGCGTCTGTGTTAGTCTGACGTGACCCGCTCTCCAGTACACTCCATGGTCGTCTGCGGTCTCCAGCACGTCGACGTCGGTTCCGAGACACAGCCTTCAGATATTAAAAATTAATTTATGTATCATTCGAATATCGAATAAAAATATATCCATAACCGCGACGATTTCTTAAATTATTACAATTTAATTGAATAAAGAACAACAGTTTACAATTGGAATTGTTACGAGGAAATTGAATGCAATAAAGAGCACAGCTGTATAAGCTTCATAGGAATTACACAAAATAAGTCAGTCTGCATGTTTTGCTTATCCAGCATACAAAGTATAACTCTGATCCAGCTTACCTTAGTAGGCTCTGAACCGATGATTAGTTCAGAAGGACGTTCACAGACCGGGGTGCTCACAACAGACTGCGGCAAATCATTAGCAATGTGACCAGTGACTGTATAGTCGGCCGACTCTGATGATGAATCGCCTTCACTTTCGCCAGTCGTCATTTCCCCAGACGCATCGCACGAGTCCAGCAGAGCTGGTGCGCATGGTTGAGTGGCTAGCCAACTCTGTATTCTTTCGTGCTTCACTTCTCTCGGAGACGTCAAACCGTAAGACAATGGCCCAAGACTAGTGGGAGGGGCTCGGCGAGATCCTCCAAGGTTGAAAGATATAGGAGTCCTCGGAGATACAATTGGTGAGGGCAAAGGGGTGGCTTTTACTAAATGCTCTGCAGCACTAACCAATTGATGAAGTGAACTATCGAGTTTTGTAGGACCAGACAAAGAGTTCCGTGACTGGTGAAGCCCTTCCTCGCTACCAGTATCCATGGTTTCCAAGGCCGGTGGTTCATCACTTCCTCCTTCACAGCTAGGATCTTCTAAACCATCATCAGACTCTACTTTCAACCAATCAGGCTCCATGATGGACGAGTCGATAATTTTTTGAAGCCCGTCGCTGTCATACTCTTCTTCCAACTCCTCGTGTCGTCGAGGCCAACTCTTTCGACCTCCACGACCAAACGAAGACAAGTTCAAGTTATAGTTGGTGGAAGACAGCGAGCCTCGCATACCTGACTTGGATGAAGCAACGGGTGCATCATCTTCAACAATCGTGTTAAACTTGTTCTCAGGCAAATTACTGGCAGTTTTGCGTTCCAGCTTGGGCGAATCTTCAACATCAGTGTCTTGGTGTTTAAACTCAAATATAGCTCGATTAGGTGAACTCTGCTGAGGACACATCTCTTGTTTGGTCTCTTGGCTCTCCATATTACCGTTGATTTTATTGGCTTCCCTCACGTCCGATTTCCTTGGGGCGACTGTCATTTCAACGTCTCCTTTCGTGTTTTCGGCCAGACGAATATTCTGATCTTTTAGCAAATCCGGCGCCGCATCTGTTTCCGTTACAGAAGAAGAAATTGGTAATTCTTCTGGGACGTCTTGGTCACCTGGCGAGTTGTTCAACAGATCACAGTTGTACTCCTTAGAAGGTTCTCCTTGCACCACTGGATAAAGTGTCGGCAGAACATCTCGGGCTAAACTTCCTTCCACAATTTGATCGCAGGACGTCCGATGATAAGAAGAATGGCAGGGTTCATCTCCTTCGCTCATGCATACGTAATCATCCTGGAAGCATCAATAACACATGCAGTATTAACGTTTGTACAATAAATATGAACGGAAGTCCTGATTTATTGATGAAAATTCGCTTCATTACCGATGACACATTGACATGGTTATGTCTATAGATATGTATATATACTGTATATGCATAAGTAATTCGAATATTCGAATTTAGTGCACTATTTATCATAAAACCGATAAGAAGTATTACAGTATAGAAAAAACAAACTTTCATTGTCAGTTACAATGAATACATGCATGATAAAAATGAAAGCAAGTTCAAAGTATCAAAGCAAGTATTAAGTATGATAGAACTAATTACGTCTATAAAGTTATACTTCAGAAAAAATGTGAACTCGTTCGTGCATAATAAAACGTAATCTAGTGTTATAAATGAAGCAATGATGTATCGATTTTTTCAACAGCTATGATTTATGTTATCTTACTTGATAAGTTGGGTTGTGTCTTTCTTTTTACTCTGGAGTGCACGTGTCATACACGAGCCGCGAAAATATTGATTTATCTATTGAAACTATTAACAAAAGCTTTGAGAAATAATCAGGATGTTTATTAACATTTAGCATAACAAGAATTAGAAAAGAGAAAATATAATAGAAATTACTGTGATATTATATCTTACCAAACGACAACGACGAGGCTTTCGCCGGTGGCGGTGCTGTAGTGAATACAAGGAAATAAAGTGGTTAGTGCTTCAGTGCAGTGCAAACAACTAAGAGGAGACCGTACTAACTAAGAGGAGACCGTACTAACTAAGAGGAGACCGTACTAACTTCTGTTAGTGCTTCAGTGCAGTGCAAAGAACTAAGAGGAGACCGTACTAACTTCTGTTTGTGCAGTGCAGTGCAAAGAACTAAGAGGAGACCGTACTAACTTCTGTTTGGGAGAATTTTGAGAAGAACAGTAACCCGCAGGCAGACCCAAAATAAGAATCTACAGTTTGATATCTACTCTTAACTCCGAAGCATTTGCAATTAGGTAGGATCATTGAACAGGCTGAAATTTAGCATTAGTGCTTTCTATGCGCCTTCCACTACGACCAAGCTACAAAAACTATCATGTTCATGAAGTTATGCAACCGAAAAGTTCAAATACTCAACACCAAAATCAACCACCTTCTTTTCAACAAACATGAATTTCAAGTAGTGACCTCTTAAGCTTGTCTTTGGCACGTCAGAGAAACAGATGAAAATTTTGACCGAAAATGAATTCAAAAAGTACTACCGTAGTTTGAACAATTGATGAAATTCATCGAGGATCCCAATAAAACCGGCATGACTAATGATACAACAATTAATGAGTCTATTTATAATACATAGCACAAAATTTCACGAAATAATTCAAATAACAGAGCATAGAAATTCTAGTTATTTGAAATGAGTAAAAGGTTTCAAGCGTTTACACGATAACACAAGAGCGTATTGTCCACAAAAGCGTATTGTCCACAAAAGCGTATTGTCCACAAGAGCGTATTGTCCACAACAGCATCAGTTCTACGAAATGAGTTATAATCATTGAATGCATGATCAGAAGTAGTCTCAAAACAGTGACATGACGCCTTAATATTGAACGAGCCCTGTAACAAGAAGTAAATATACAAGTTAGGAGTATGAGAACAAAAATAATGTAAAATCCCGTAATTGGAGATGAAGTTGCAGATGGATTGTAGCACGATACAATCCAAAATCAGTTCGGAGCCCAGAGCAAATAAATGTGAAGAATTTCGTATTATCCTACCAATCCAAAGCACCGGAAAATACACCCAAGACGAGGCCGAGACCCAAAGACTAAAAGCTTTTCGTTTTTATTTCAAAATGAAACATTAAATTGAGTCGAAAATCTCCGATCTCTTTCGATTATTTATCTTTTTTCTTCATTTCTCTAGAATGATTTGAAACACGTAACCAGTGCTAATTATTAAGCTTTACGTATTCAGGAACTCGATACACCATTTAATACCCAAAATTTTAGAAACGCGTAGTTTAGAAGTTAAGTAAAAGAGACCCTTGACCCCTAATGGTGAAATGGAAAGAGTGGTGCTAACAAGAGACGTATTTTAATCATATGATTCAATTCAGCAACCAGAGCGAAGAGAAATAAGGATGGCACACCCACCTCAATGTATGATCCGGTCTCGGAAATGTTCAGATCGTTATCCTGCCATCGTGCAGATCTGGTACTTCGAAGCCTGTCTTCATCGCTCCTCACTTCCTTGGCCAGTCGCCTCTTCTTGCGTCTTGGCTTCCGTCGAGAGGCTATTGACTCCGCTCGACGTCGTACAGCCTTCCGACATTCATCGTCTCGACTGGTAGACCGCTTTGAACGACTGGAATCAGATGATCTCTTTCGACTGGCTGACCCAAGAAATGCCTTCGTTGGTCTGCTCCGATGGATCAAGTTACAATCAGTTTCATCCTCACCTACTGGCTCCGACGGAGAAGTAACTTTACCGACAACAGGCTTTTCGATGGGGCGCTCAGTAAATAAGGGTGTTTCGAACTCCGAAGCAGCGCTTGTGCTTCGAGCAGGAGAAGCCCCACGGGATGATGTGGCACTTAAGTCAGAAGAATTTCTAGATAGCGCAGTCGAACTCTGAGGCCGGAGAGATGATCCTGTGGAGCAGAGAGACTCGCAAGACGATGCTGAGAGACGGCGACACTTCGATAGAGGCTCATCGAGGTCCGAACCGGAGGTGCTCCCGTGTTCCTGAAAAGATTGAAGAAATTAAAACAACATTCAACATTTTATTATATATCGTCATAAACGAAATATCATTCCAAAAGGAAAAAGTAAAAAGTAAATTCAAAGTATCATTAAAAAAGAAAAAAAATTAGATGGGCCAATGTCTACAGTTTCAAAACGCGCGACCACAGCCAAGAGGTGCTGGGTGAGGACAGCAGGGGAGAGAGCACAGATGTGAAAAGAAATAAACCTAATTGTCATGAGTTCCAAAGCCAATAAAGAAAGCGATAAGACAAGGGGCACACACTGCTGAGGGTGAGATTGGATGGAATGGAGGGGAGTGTCAATAGGAATGGAAGGACATTAGCGAGCCGCCTTTTTATGAGATCGATTCATAAGAGCCGTTAATGATAATGGCGGAGGCTAGCAGGACGTGCATGGCACAATTGTGGATGACAGGTGGCGAAAACATATGCAGAGTAACGAAGTTGTGCGTGATTCATTGCTCTAACAGACGGTGCGACAGAGACCACCCTGTGAACACGCTGATTGTCGATCGTAAAACTAAACAAGGCAAAGAAAAATTATACCTAGGAAATAAATGGGGTACAACAGTACTTATACTTCATTGCCAACAATTATTAATTAGAAAATAACGAACAAATGCTATATGAACAATGATTTAACAGATTTAGACGAACCAAATCAATTTGAAGGCATATATGTATACTGAGTAATGATAATAAACTTGTGAGGGAAAAGAGTTCGCTAAGAATATTTTCTTCGTCATTATATGACTATTTACAACTTCGTAACCTCTAATCTAGCTTAACATGAATAGAACTTAGCGTTCGCCCTCAGCGAGAGAGCGTGTTTCCGTGCATCTATCATCGGTGTCATCTAATCATTACCACTGAAGAGCTTTAATGAAGGAAGAGAGAGAGCACAGAGTATCAACGTCATTATAACGGGGTCTGTGAAATAATCGGGTTGAACAGCAACCGCATAGCCGGTATTTGAAACTCCCCAAATAAGATTCTGTTTGTTCCCAGCGCTACCACTGAAGCGGTCACACGAGGCTCGAACCATGAAAATTATGAACATTTCGTGGGCTAGTCTGATGCAGACAGTGATAAAAACTAAGCACGTAATTCTGGTGCACCGTTTTGAAATTTTTAATGTCAATTTCCGGGACGGAGTCACATTATTCATCCCAGGACCAGCATTTTTAAACTACAAAAAACTAATACAGTTCCTGTTACACTGCAAAAGACGTCATATGAAGCTCAAAATCTGAGAACCAACGATAAATTTCATTTAGAAAAATGATTTGCATAGCTTGCTGGAACAGCAAATTTTATTACACTGGACAAATAAGACCAAATTTTAATGAACTGCGCAGTCAATTTAAAAAGTTTCTTCTAAATCTTGTTAAATTCTCACGCTACAAAGAATAAATAAGCTCCGAGATCATGACCTCTCTTTTGAGACGAAAAACCGCGCTGCAGAAACTTAAATAAGAAACGAGGTGGCAGATAGGATGTTACACATCAGATAATACGACATAAACTGGTAAAAGCAGGTGAATTGAAGATAACTCCAATTATGGTATAAATTTGACACAAACGAACAAAACTGTTGCTGGTAAACTCACAAGAATGTGGAACGCTTCACAACGTGACACGCACCTCTGCATGGAAGCCACGACATGCTCCTACATTTCAGGCATGACATGGACTGAAGACACGCTCGAAATTGAGGTGTCAAGACTCGAATAACTACAGAAATGAAGTTGAGTCTAACGACTAGCGTTGTCATCTCAGTTATGGCATAATTCTTTCCGAGAATATTATCTGAACATCAAGGTTGCGTGGTTGTACTTTGTAAGGAAAGGATCAATTGCGAAGGAAATTGCTTTTGGTAATTTAGTTGGCATGACGAAGCAAAGGTCGCTAGCTCAGAGGAAGACGTGATCTTTTTGATTAGGATCTGCACATTTATAGAAGTGTAACTAGGTATATTAACACGTTCGTTGCGATGCGACCCACCGGTGGGTCACTTAGGTTAGGTTCTGTAATTTTTTCAGATCCTTCTAGTGACTATGCGTACAAAGTGAAGTTTTACACCAATCAGGCAATCGCAACAAACGTGTTAAACTGCCTCACCAACTTCCATTGCTGTTGGAGTCCTAAGAGCATAAATTTCTTGGTGCCAAATGCGATAAATAAATTACTCGAGTTTCTACACTGACGGATGATCATCTGCATAAATACAACTTTCCTAGCAGTACTTCCATCGCTGAACTCATTAAAACCTCTACTTGCACCATTTATTTTGTCGTCAATGTGAGTTTTTCTTAAGCATCAAACAGTCGTCACAGTAGACGCCAGATGTGTGTACTGTATTCATGAATATCAGATGTAGAGGTCTCTCATCATCAGCCTCTAATGGCATCTTTGTTTGCGTTACGACGCACAACAGATGTCAAGATGAAACATACCAAGGGCAACAGTCGAATCCACTGCAAAAATACCAAACGAACTATAATTGACAAGAACACTTAGAACCGATGAACAAAACCAAGAATAAAACGCCTTTTTTGGGCAACAAAACATTCTTTGCATGAAAGGCTCGTTTGTAGGAGTTTTCCCTCGACACAGTCGCAGCTCTGCTGGCGGCTTCGTCTTCTCATATTTCGTTCACTCGCCTTGTTGCTGGGCTTAGCAACGGTTCCAAGGCACAACCTAATAATAAGAGAAGTACTTAAGCCTCTCCTTTAAGCGAACCACCTTGCAGGGTATGGAACGCACCTTATACGACAGATTTGAAGGAGACACCCTCATGCTCCACGAGGCATAAGGAATGATTACAGTTATAAGAGTGGCTCAGATTTACATCCAAAGCTTTCAGAATATTTTATTCTAAAGAATCTCAGCCCCCATGTCCTAGGACACAACTAACCTAAGCGTTTCCAAAAACGGATCGGAAAACTACACAGAAATGGGGTTGGCAGCGTTCAATGTTTTCTGAATATCATCCCATTGCAATAAAAAAGAATTTAGTTATATCATGTTTAGATATTTTGATACGTTAAAATGTTGTAAGGGTTCAAAGTAATGAACAGAATATATTATATAGCGTACGCTATTACGGGGAGTATTCACTCTAAAAACAAAAATAGAGCATCAGAAGTTAATAAACCGCAGTTGTTTACAATAAGAAAGCTAGTAAACATAAGCAACGAAGTCCCAAGTACACGCAGCACTGAACAATTCAGTCGAGAGGCGCCTGTTCAGAAAGACCTCAACTCTGCGCAGCATACAGACGAGTTGCAACACGGGCAGTACTGTCACTACAGCTATGTGTATAATACGTTGACTGAGTTAGTTGCCACATAAAGGGTTTCAATGTCATGACGCGAAATAGTGATTTATGTATAGAAAAATTCAGTCAGTCATTTTTTGACAGTGATCAAATAAACTGAAGTGTGATCGTACGAGTAATAGCGCGACTAGGTACACTTTTTGACGTCTGCATCAGCTTAATTCATTACAAAGGTTAATTTGTAATCTTCTAAGAAGCCTCACACCTACGATTACATTAGAAATGTTCCTGAATAGCAAAATTAACAAGCACCATATACGAATTTCTGAATACTAGTTGCCAAATTATGCACGATTTAGGATTACTAAAACACGAACCAATCGATGGCTAAAAATGTTGTCCTTACTCATGGCATCTAGGCATACTAAATACAGGTATAAATACTGTCCTCAATCACGATACCTAGATACTGAAAACAGAAAAACATACGGTCCCTGTTCATGACACCTACACAGACTAAAGACAAACATAAATGCTGTCCTCAATCAAAGCAACTACCAAACTCGAGACAGAAGGATGAACGCCTTTAGCGCTCCTGTCAGGAAAGTTCACCTGTTGGCCAGAGGCACTTGTTCGCGATGGCTGGGGGAGACGCTATGAGGGGAAGCGTAATGGAGATGAGAGCTAATTTTGAAGCTCTCGAGCTTGTAAAAAACAAGGCCCAACAGGAGGGTCCTCACCAACACACGAGGGACTAGAAATTTTCGCTCGCAAGGAAAAGTACAGGAATATTTAGAACGGAGGTCGAGTACAGTGGCACAAATCGTTTCAATTTCTTTGCATTACAGAGTAAGAACAAAAATTAAATTCATTACAAATTCAAATCTAATTACACAAATTTCAGGGCTTCAAACTAATTACAGCAAATTATTTTTCGAAAAAGTAAATAATTGGTATTCGCGTTCAGTTTCAGCATTGCTACCAGTGTTATTGCTTTGAAGGTGTTTGAACAGTGTATCGCAATCAAACGAAATGAAAACGACAGATATGATTACAATAGAATTAAGCAGTATGTAAAAAAACGATGTCCAAACTCGACAACATATAATCTCTATAACTTCATCTAGGTTGTTTTCTAGTGCACTTTCGCCAGATTCGCTGTATACTTTCTCTGTACGGAGGACTTCAAATGTAGTAGTCGCCTACCTCGAGGCTAGCTTCATCTGCTACCGTGGTAATTACTGCTTCTTGCACAGAAGTCGACATTTATCTGAGCTTGGTCGTAACAAATGAGTGAAGTAGGAGTCCAGATGAGAACGAGCTTAGCTTGACTCAGACCATTACCCTTCAGTGGAAAAGGGTATGAACTTGTCTTCAAGCTAAGACCTCAATGGTTCCCTAATTCTAACAGTAGAGTCCCAGAAAATAAATATTGTCACCATCTAAACACTATACTGATTGAGACTTAGGACAACACATCTCCCTTGTTGATGAAAACAAAGCAGTATCAACGACATTTATGTAAGGAGTTCACTTGAACGATACGTTTGCCCTTCCACAAGAGACGAATTAGAAAAGTAAAGGCTTTACAAGTATCCTACACAATCTCGCCCACAGCCTCTCTCAGCCAGCGTTGCAGCCACGAAAACGGTTTCACGACCATCAAGACATGCTGACAAAACCAAACACTGCGTCAGCGAACGTGTTCGCAATGTGAGGACTAGCACCTTTTTAAACAGCAACCTTATGATTTTCCACTCACTGATTTGTGAAATACGGATAGAAGACCGTCTAACCTAGCACTCCATGACAAAGCTGCCTGGCGTGAACAGGAGAATAGGAGGAAATCACTTATTTGAAATGAGTAGTAATTGGGTAATATGAACGGATACACATCGCAAGTCTAAAGAGAGGAATCCGGTCGTGAGAAAGCAGGGACTGTCAAGATTTACAGCCTAGGCCCTGGGGTATATGAGAAGCGGCGTTCACCCACCATTTCAGAGCTGTGCTAATTCTACGTACAACTTTTACCCCAGTAACTTTGTCTGTTATTGCTCTCGTTAAGGGTGTCTAACAGCAGCAATAAATTAAAGACACACACGAGTTCCCACCACAGGTAAGATAAAGAACGCGTCAACGACAGTAAATATTTTTGTACACCAGTCAAAGAGCACATAACCTAATATCAAACTTAAGCCGAAATTAGTCATTTTAACTCATGAACCCAACATTGATGACCCATTGAATCGAGTCTATAGAACAAGTATTCGAAAATTTTTCCTCAGCGTGAAATCATGATTTGATGGTAGATCTACAGTGAACTAAAATAATGAAATGCACCAAATAAGTTGTCTTCAAGAAAATTTGATAAAAGAATCAATGGAATGAAAGTTTCAACTGATTTCTTCAACAACTAAAATCAGATTTTAAATTTAGCAAGCGCAGAAACTTGACAACGAGACAGAACTATTTGCCCTACGCAAACACAGAAAATTACATTTCTTCAATCATTTCTACGTAGCTTTGCTCACGAAGACCTGTTCGTCTCACGCAGGGCAGGCGCTTATTTGGCTGACACTAGACTGCCATTTTGCTGTGCACGGCACACGCACCACACAGAGTACGACACACGCACCTCCCAGTGGACGGCACACGCACATCATAGTGTACACTTTACACCTGTGTACGACACACGCACGTCACAGTGCAAGTACGACACACACCTGTGTACGGCACACGCACCACACAGGGTACGACACGCGCACCTCCTAGTGCACGTCCCACACCTGTGTACGGCACACGCACCTCAGAGTGTAGGTACGGCACACGCGCCTCAGAGTGTAGGTACGGCACACTCACCACACA
>VCRD01000439.1:102767-117987 GCA_006783055.1 Trinorchestia longiramus
CGGCACACGCACCTCAGAGTGTAAGTACGGCACACGCACCACACAGGGTACGACACACGCACCTCATAATGCACGCCCCTCATAATGCACGCCCCACACCTGTGTACGGCACACGCACCTCAGAGTGTAAGTACGGCACACACCTGTGTACGGTACATGCATCTTACAGCCCGCAACTAAAGAAGTAAAAGCCTTGAAGATAATGTGGTTTCTGACAGCGTATCACACACATCGTATGAGAAACCAAGATCTAAATTTATCCTATGAAGATGACAAAGCATCATTAACCAATTCTCATTACAGACTATCGTAATGAAACCTAAACTTCAAAAGCATTTAACATCCCTTTTAAACTACTCGTCATCAAAACAATTACGATGATACTTGAAAAACGTCAACATGTTACAAGGCGTGTGCCATCTTTATCTTTACAATTGATAATTCTTGACAAGCACCATACACGAACTCCAATAATCTGCCAAACCGTAACTCCACGCCAACACTCGTGCGCTGTGATTTGATAGAAATTGAATCGAGCAAAAAGCAAGGACGTAGTGTACAACAACCAAATGAAGAGAAGGAAGTTGTGAGGCTTCAACGACAGAGCACTGCTCGGTCATCTCTGTGGCCTTGCGTCGCTCACCCAAATGTATAGTGAGGATACTTGACAAAAGCCGGCAATACTTACTGCAAGTAGTCCGTGTAGGCAAGACTAAAAAAGACTTTTTTATTCTGTTCTGCATTCAGATTCAGAACAACGGATTAATGAAAATAGGAACTGAAGAGCAAGTCACTACCCAACATAGATAACCAATCCATGCGTGGTTTTCCAACGGACTTGTGAGATTTTCATTGTCCTTATTCATGTTAATTAGGCGAGTGAACACCATGCAGCTAACATAAAAATGTACAGCAACCAGAAACTTCACGTTGGAATTTTAGATGGCAGAACGAAGTCAGTACCAAGAGTACTTGATATTGATTGCATGAAGTATAGAGCACGTTAAACAAAGTAGACTCATAAGCTCTTCCGTGACTTGACATGTCAGTATGACGAATTATAGGGATTAACAAAACGTGGGGTCAATAGGAAGCAAGGTAAGTGAATATTGTCGTAAGAGTAGCGAGAATGCTTAGAAAATATCTAGAGCATGACACATTTATAGAAATATTTAATAACAACCAGGTGCTAACAACACAGTCACAAATTACAGGGCAATGGATTCTGGTAACAAAATTTAGATTCAGTAAGAGATGGTAACGAATCGAATGTCAGATTTCTGAAGTTGCACGCTCTAAAAACGATAAATATAAAAAACGGGGTAAGCTCAAATTTAAAGTCAATTTATAGTCGAAATTATGAGGGGAAACTTAAATCAAGTGGTCCAATAAACATGTAAAAATGTGTTGATGAAGAGACTACCACGTGCCGGAGACAAATACCTGCAATAGCGGCTACTCCATACCTAATTTCAATATCTGCTCAGAAAATATCCGAAATAACGGCTTCTCCATGCCTACTTTCATTATTTACTAAAAAAACCTGCAATAGTGGCTACTCCATGCTTACTTCTATTATTTACTATAAAAAATAGCTCAAGAAATATCTCAAACAAAAATTTGGCGCCACTGCTGTAAAGCCCAACAAAATGTATCGCTATTGTTGATACATTTACATAACTGTTTGGGGAAACATAAGTACATTCTAAATGTAAAAATTATTCATTGAATAAAAGTACTGCAATTAGCAATGCACTTCGCCCGATTGCAAGAAATAAATCATTTCGAACGGGCATCAATATCAGCTCCTCTAGTTTATGAAAGGCCAACATCGATCAAGGCGTCATAATTTTCCTCAATAATAATTAGCGTGCAATTAAGGTTATTACATGAGCTTTAATCAGAGATAATTTATATGGAGCACCACAGAGACGACAACAAGAAACAATTTATAGAAGAAGCCGCCATTAAAAGGGCCAGACAAAAACCTCTCTGTGTGATCATATCAAGGCAGACGAAGGGAAATTACGCCAGATTATTGCGCCAAAACCACAGTAAGACAATGATGGATATGAATTGTAATAAGCTGAACACCATTCAAAGGAAATGAATGCTTTCTCCGTAGAAAAACAGGTTAAATAATTTCATAAAGTGTAGTGTTGTCTCGATTACCTCAAAAATTCAAACCCACGTCTTCAATTTAGTGAATGCTGAAAGACGGGAAAGACGATGAGGTAGAAATCTACTCCTGTAATGGAGATACACAGAAGTTCCTTTATATATAAAAAAGTAAACTTTCATCAGCAACGCCCAGCAGAAAAACTTATTCGTAGAAATGAATTTAACCTCAGGTTTCAATTTAGAGTTTGAAAATCATTTTATTTGTTCTTTTTATTGAAGGTAATTGAAATAAGAATAGCAATCAAGCCACTTTAGAAAGGGAAGTTAAGAGCATATGAACAGAGACACAGCGCCCGCATGAGTGACGAGAAGAAAGGAAATATTGTGCTACCGATAACAACCACAACGGAGACATCATTAGTCATGATTTAGAGCCTTCTTGGTTCTATTTAGAATTCCACTCAGAGAATGCGTATTGGCCCATATAGGGACTCATTTTTTCTCTTGGAATCAAGGTGATCTAATTCCTGCGTAGAATTTTTCAGTACAGCGTGACGAAGAGAACAATGAATGATCATAAGAACAGAATTTCCGACTGATCACACATACTTTGCTTGATGCAGCCCCGACAGTTGAAGTAATGGACAGTGTTTGAGAGACGTTCAGAGCGAGAAAGAGAGGGAGACTATGAGAGCACAAAAGAGAGCAATGGCGTGACTGTCTATACCCCTGATCTGAAGGGCCTTGTTGAACCTGACCCACCCATACCCCCTCGCAACCCCTCGTCTCAGCAGCCCCCTTGATGGACTGACAACCAGTAGACCGAGGGCCATCGTCATTACAAGCTAATAAAATTTTATGTCATAATTTATGTCCCTCCATCATTTGGATTGAGATGATGAAAACAGAGGATGAGAAAGATACAGTTGGGATAGGCTTAAAACTACTACATCAAGTCACCTCTAATTCGAAAGAAGTCATAAAACAAGAGCAACGAAATAGACAGAAAGCACGAGACAATCTATTTGAAGATGAAGTCATTTACAAAACATCGTGTACTGAAATGTTGCTTCATATAATATGAACAATGATGCATAGAAGCAGAAGCTCATAGCGGAAAGTGAATCCGTATTTAGCAATGCAGAAATACATGGAGTAATAGAGCAGCACTAGAATAATAGTCCATGGCATGTTACAGAACTACACTAGAAGTGTTGAATGGGGGAATACAAAAGTAATTCACGAGCTGGCGAACACAATCATCGTGGATGTGAGCTTCAGTAATTAAAATTTTTAAGTACATTTATAACAACAAAATAGGTTAAAGAGTACTGACTGAATACATAAACACCAGTGTTAACATCCTCTGTACATAGTATAACGAATGCAATAATACAATTTGTAACAGTCTGTCCTTTGGTTTGAGTAACATTGTACTAATCTCTAGTTAAGAAACCTCTAACCTAGATCGAGTAAAAGCCGACCCTATGGAAAAAACAGGATATGGTCTGAAATAACTTTTCTACGACACAGACCGAGATGAGAAGAGCTGAGGATGATAAGTGGCTGTATCACGCCGGGTGAGTAATTCGATTACGTCTATGACAACGAGGGACATCCTGCGCAGGGGCAACGGTGGTATGCCTGATGGCTCTTTATCTGAAGCACCATTGTTCCCATTCAGAGTTCAAACAATGCAAAAGAACTATAAATATTGACGTTTCGAAAAAGGTATGAAGTATTTCTCGGGAGCATTTCAGTATAGTGACGTTTTTAGAAGGCGGAATTTAAAATGACAGGCGGAAAGAAATGATCGAATACAACACGTACAATTAAATTAAGTATTCCTTTGAAAGTTAGTGTTTTTGAATAAATTTGAAGCATTATATTGAAGCCAAATACAGAGTAGTTGTGACTGGACATACGAGTATTATTGAACACTGTCCTAGAGCGAACATTTGCTAATATTGAGCGATCTAAAATCCGAACATTTGCTAAAAACACGATGCATATATAGTGCATGTGGCATACCAAGTGCAAGAGCAAATATACTTAGCGCACACACATTTTCTCAGGCAAATACATGTACTTCGTGAGGTGAATTGTATTATTCGCTGTTATAAGAGAGCACCAATAAACTAAAACATTATTGTCTCTCTCAACACTTATTACGCTCATGTGTAGTAATTTGAAGTACAATTCAAGCTAACCCCAGTACCAGATCGTGCTAGATTTCCTCCTGCAAAAAATTCTTTTCAGAAGATGTACACTGTAACACACAAGTTTTCTAAAAGATGAATATTTTTCACTTGTAAGGAAAACTAATTAACTTTTTAAAAAACAATCAAATCCACCAACAGTCTCAATCAATCCATTTTTACGTCTTCAATGTTAGAAAACATAACAGGAGGAAGATCAGTAACCTGCGTGATAGGGTGGTAGGAAAACAAACACCTTTGTAAGTCAGGTGCCAGAGATGCTGCCCAAGCCGCACGGCGGCGTGACTGAAGACACTTGATCAAGATAGACGTTGTAGATCAAGATAGATGGAGTAGATGAAGGTGCAGTGGCACCGCGGCGAGCCATGTAAGGCAGCGTGTGGGCTTAGCGAGTAATAATAGAGTTCAGACGGGGGTACGAGCTGAAGAAGACCAGGAAGGTGGAAGGGAAGAGAGAAACACAGGGAGGTGAGAGGCACAACAAATGAACATACGAGACTGTTCAAATACCAAATTTGGAGATTGTTGGAGATCATTCCCGTCGAGACTATCTTAGAAACGTTCTTAGTTTTCATTTGCTTAATCCTCATTTGTAGGTATGCAAATAAAGTAGCCCATTTAAATGTTAATGACAGTCTACTCTATACGAAACATTTTCAACTCTAAATTCGAGAAGATTTAATGCTATTAGGCATAGCGATTGAAACGGATGAAAGTCTATTTTAGAAGATAAACTGAAAACACTTTCTCTATTACGGCGAAACAGGCGAACATCGTTAAGTTGAACAACACCTCATAAAAAATACGACAGGATGTTACACGTTATGATAAACAATAAACTAGTGGTGCTGTTAACGTATGTCACACACACATCGGAAAATAGAGCTGCCACTGCATGAGAAGGAAATGACTCATGATGACGAGAGGATGCAATCGCGTGAAGCCGCTTTCAATATATTGCTCCAGTTTCTATTGCACTAATATGAAGCTAAGGAAGCGAATTTAATACTTCAATATTACTAGAGGTGAAACAAGAAAAAATATTTCGTTTTCTGTAGAAGTCTCCGTAACACTGAAAAGATTACTTCGGAAGTGTCCACACGCCTTACCACAATATGCAAATAGAATTTGATGAGGTAACGCTAAAACATCTCTCAAAGGCCAGACAAATAAAGGAGTTGTTTGTGGTAGTTCACGCCTGTGTCCTTGAGTAAGCTGCAACGAGCATTAAATATTGTGCGTGCTTGAAGCGCCCGCATGGTGCACATGTGTGCTCTACCCTCACATACCCTCACTAGCATCACAACACACCCTCTGACGGTGCCCTCTCATCATAACTCTTGCTCATATAACAAAAACTCCTGTGTCAGTTTCCGGCAGCGCATGAATTTTTAGCAGCTTCAATCCTGCTTAAGAGTTTTAAACGCGAACAACTCGAAATACTGTGTTCAATATTCATTTTTATTTTGGATCATTCGAACACTTCTTTACAAAAACATAAATGAACAAAATTCTACCTAATAGCTTTCGTTCTATACAACAACCAGAGCTTCGTTCTACTCCTGAATACACGAGAGAACCTGCACAAACACGTCCACTAAATTCTAGGCTGTGTGGGCATATTTCAACAGCAGGGACACGTTCTCCCTTGTGTAGCTGCGGTGCTGTGGGGACGCTGGTGGTCATGAACAGTTCATTCCTTATGCCCGCACTGAGAGAAGATCTGTTCCTTGTGTCGCTTTTATTTCTTACTAAAGCGTGAGTGGGTTCGTGCCCACTGGAGTGAGTCTCATGCAGAGTACGGGGACATGAAATATTTATGACGATCCTAATAGTGAGGTAATGAATCACTCACGAGACGAGAAAGAGCATATTCAAAGTATGTTCTAATGACGAATTTAAAGGAAGCCTCAGACGGTGCGGGGGATGATGGTTATCTTTAATGGTGTGCTAAACAAGTGTGAGGTAACAGGGAAGATGTTACGGTCTGCTCTACTACATCGGGACCTGTTCACCGTCGAGACATGCGTTCCTTGGACCGGGAGGAGACGCTTCATATTCACACACACTCCCTACAGTGAGGGAGGGACCGGGCGTGGACTGCCACTTCTGTTATGAGTCACAACACAGAGCATGATGAGCAGTACAGCAGCACAACACAGAGCATGTTGAGCAGTACCGCAGCACAATACAGCGTCCTAGCAACACGCACCTGACTAGCATGCCGCTGATTTACGAGCTGGTGAAAAAATTGCACAATACGAGAGAAGTAAACGTGCTCAGAGTTACTTTCCTTTGGAAAAAACAGTATAATAAATCAGGGCCGAGGGTTATGCTTCCCCACGGCTTCTGCAGTTCCGAGTAAAAGAATTTTTACAAATGGCGAATTGCAATAGAGGGCATGTTCAAACTTCCTGTAATAAAATTACTACTGAATGTCCTCGAATTTGAGCCTCTAAGAACAGATTAAGGCACCCAAACCCAATTTCCGAGCATTGCATTCCGTTAACTCGAGGAGATGCGTTCAATATCGCTCCGCTGTGACGTTCATGTGATTTTGGTAGGACAACAGTAGTGAAAGCCAGGCACTGCGCATTTGATTATTTACCGTCCAAATGGACCCTACAGTCCTCTGAAAAAGTGTGCTAAAAGAAAACCCAAGGTGTTTATCAACTCAGCACTTCATTCAACAGTTATTGAGCTCTCAGAACACGTTACGCTTTTGCTTGTTTAGACGCTGCCGGCAGCGTGGTCTACCAATGAACAGCGCGTGGTTGTGTTTCATTTCACTCTTAGGGAAAAAAATGTGGTTGGTAATGGGTTACACAAGTTGATGGGAACGAGAAGTTAATAATTATCCAACGCACGTACATATGGCAGGTCAGTTAGAGCTTCTTTATTGAGTTACACATCCACCAGGAATGAAATGTCAAAACGCACACAGAAAGTTACTTTTTTAGCCAAGACTTGTGATTCTCAAGCCCTGAAGAAGTCCAGCTTTGATGAAGGTTTCCATGAAGTCAGTATGAGGAATAATATTGCATTGCAGTTTCTTCCTCCCATGCCTGAAGGTATCAGAAAACGAGTGGTATCATTCACTACAATGAGAACAGAAAGAGAGACGACGAGGTGCTGACAACTGACACCGTTCAGCATAAGGGTACGAGTCAGCTCAAGTTCAATGGCTAGGGGAATAGAATAGAATAGAATAGAATAAGGCAATAGGAACGAGCCGTTTGGCCCATTCTTGGTTCAATACCGAAGTCCCATGCCGTCTAAAGTAAATCCATCAGTCATGCACGTACAAAACTACCGAGCAAAAGAAATGTCTCAAAGTTTTCCTTCAACGTTGTTCGTAGCTTAAACCCAAGCATAAAACGCAAGGTAAACGTAGAGTAGATAAGGATGAAGTGCAATACTAGAGTATAGCAATATTTATGTGGGTTAATGGAATTTGAAGTTATAGATACATTTCGAGCTGTCAGCTACCACATTAAGCACGAGGGGGAACAATGAACTGTCCTTACAGTATTTAAAAAAAATTGAATACCCTTGAAAAAAATACCAGAAGTTAGTTACTTAGCGTACTTGAGTTGGAATAAAGATCACTACATAACGGAGGTCAGACAACGGGAACACAACAATGCTACAACAACACAGTGTACGAGAACGTCAGCCTCGGTGCTGCTAACAACTGTCACTGCTACACCTCAACACGGCACCTCCGTCTGAGTTACGAGACTGAGGGAAGCTGTTCGTCGTCTTTATCTGCTAATCTTGTTTAATCTAATTTTTAATAATTCCTAATTTCCCCTCACAGGTGAAATATAACAAGTGTATAAGATTGAGATCTTAGTACTAGTGTCAGTTAGTATCACAAATTTTCATGGTTGATAAAAAAGGATCGTCTGTGTAGCATGTACCGGCGAGTACCAGCTAGCTTTTATTGGTTTTAGAGATGCTAGTAGTATCGGTCAGGCCAAATGCATCCCTAATTAAAAAAAAATTTTCACACGCGACAGTGAATCTCTCATTTTCTTAGAATAATACTAAATCGTTTGTACGACTTTTTAAGAATGAAAAACTCAAGCTGTAGCAGAGAAAATTCTGAAGGCCGGGAAAACTCCACGGTTATCGTCTTGAACTAGGATAGAATGTTTAACCTCGAATAAATAAAATTATGCATAGGGAGAGTAATTTGACCCTACCACTATAACGTTCCTGAAAAACGTTAAAAATATCTCATTCTAGTCCTACATCCTGTTGCCATCAGAAATCAACCGAAACTAAATACAAGACACAAAAGCATATTATACGCGTAATAATTTACGTACTATTTTGTTTCGTCAAAGAATAGCTTGGTCCTCATAAGGTTAACTTAAAACCTAGAGCTATGCTCGGAGATTGAGGACTCCTACAAGTCTACAGGGTCGCGCAGGCGGCTGCACATGAGCCAAATAAAGACGCGTTAGTGCAGTTAATCAAGCAAATGCAACACGTACCCACGGCAAGACCTCGAGTAAAACGGTCACAACAAGAGGGTGTGCCAGCGTGTTCTCGTTCACTCATGCAATGAGAGCAATAACAAGGACTTTAAATCGCACCGTTGAAGCCCATTTTTAAAACTGTACACGTATTCAAATTCATGAATAATATTTAAAATTGAAAAATCTTTAACAACTCTTGGGTTATTATTTTCATATTCTAAATCGTTTAATAGTGTTCAGTTTCAAAGTTACAGCCATTAACGTTTATTACTACTTCCTCAGTTTTCTTATACAGTACTTGAATGTGCGGACACAAAAGTTCAGAATATGTATATAAAATACTCCAATCCCTTGCAAGTCATTTCAGCCATGCGACTTTTATACCATAAAATTATAGAAGTAATTTTCACTATATCACTTTAAAAATTGGTACGCAACTGCATTACATGAGGAGCATAAATTTAATATTAATAATGAATTAATTCATTACCCGCGCAAACCTTTCCTAAACTTTGTCACGTTAAATCAAATAGAATAATAACATCTCTCCATAGAAAAGAATTCGAATTAGTTATTTTATTAACTACTCTCGGGTCCATGACGGTGCGGCAACACCTGCCCCTCTCCCCACGACCGAACGCAACACTTCAGAATGAATAGTAGCCTCGTAAGGTTCAAATACAAGACAAGTTGATTCACTTTAGCTCGCAAATTATGAGGCTGCAAGCGTAATGGCATTTAAAAGAATTCACTTTCGACGAGTACTAACACAACTAATTCAAATTTCGATTCACTGAAGGCTTCTGAATAATTCCTTGAACAACCGCGTGGGAGAGCCGAGACATGCAGCAGCTCTTTAATGTCTGTGAAGATAATACAAATCTAGATGAGCTAGTATTCCAATGATAGCGCTAAAGCAAAGAGAACATTGCAGTGGGTCGCAATCTGGAATGTTGACGGAACGATGGAGGCCATTACAGACCGTGAGGTGGCATAAATAGATGAGGCTCTGAAGAACAGGGACGACAGCTCACACTGACAGGAAATACTTGAGATAACTCTAGTAATGTTCCAGCAGGCAAGACGGAACACTGATATTATTCCAGCTAGATCAATAATATCATACTAATCAGTTGAATTTTATCGCTGGAACTAATACCTTATCACACAACATAAAAATTACCCACGTGTGTTTCTGGTATCCTGTACAGACACATGAATTACTCAGCAACTAAAGACACGAATTAAAACATCGACTAGCCACATTCGAAATTTGTAGGTGACAGCATGTGATCTGAAACGTCACTGTACAACGCATCCATGACACGCAACGGGGAATGTAAGAACGTGAATTCCCCAGTAGCTTCAGTTCTACATGCATGCACGCACAAGTCATAGCAGCAAACACGACGAAGAAGAATCTCCGCCACACCCATGCACAGCCTCTATACTTCGCTGGCTCACCAAATGATAGCCTACAATGTGGGCTTCCTGTTCTGCGCGGCCTGTAATGCAGCACATTGCGTTTTTGCCTTCATCCATCCGCTTGAAGTAACAAGACCTCATCGCAAACTCAGCCCACGCTTAGGAACACATTTTCACGCGCAGAAACTCGCAATATTTGAAGATAGTTTACCCAGAATAAAGCTGTACACTGGTTGTTTAAATAAATTGTTATACATCCAATTTAACAATTTTATTAAATTCAAAATCTAGATGAGTTCTAAAAATAGTTTACTCACACAAGAATTTCCAAGAGAAACTCGAGAAAATTCCACTTCGACCCTGAGCTCTTCCGCATTTCATTATAAAGTAGTAACAGTAAGTCACCACCAAAACTAAAGATCGAACAGTCGTTCAAATTAACTACCTCGTTTAGAACCAACATTTTCTAGGTTTCAGTTGCATGGAGATTAATGCAGCTGTCAAACCATGACCATAAGACCGTTCTGATTTGAGGCATGGCATGCTAAGATCCATTGCAATGCATCGTTACGGCACTGCGGAGACACGCAGTGCTACCAACACAGAAATTCATCACCGGGAGGGTCGGTGATACCGCACGATTGAGGCATCACAGCCTGCCAAGACCCCAAGCTAGCCAAACTGTTTCCACAGACCGCCAACAATCATGATAGCCTTAGATGTTTGCCAAGTGTACTCGCAGACAAAATAAAGCATGAGGTAAAAGAGTTGAGGTACTTCGGCCGTCACCACACCAGCGGCATCAGACGGTGTCGCCTCTGATGCATAAAGAGCCAGAAAGTATTGACTGCCGTACTGCCGGCTGAGCTCTGCCAAAACACACTGGGTATAAATGGGGTCAGAAACCAGCATGACGCAGGGCAGCTTCCTTCCCATTCAACAATAGCAGACAAACCTCAAGTTAAGAGGCCTTGGAGAACTTGAGCATTATGCTTGAGATTGCTTACTTCCACGTCTTTTTTGTAAACAAAGTCAAAGAGAGTTCTATCCTATTAGATATATTAACCTTTTGTGCTAGCTTTGCAAGTGTTACACATGAAGGGCTTTGAAGTATCATAACTCAATAATGAAACATGCCGCCCACTTGATACACAAATTAAATTCAGTAAATGCTGGACGGCACAGAAAAACTGAACTCACGGTCTGAAATATTAAAATGAATGTTGTTCCAACCTCTCCAATAGCCATCAAATAGGCAGATCTGAGAAGCTCTGAAGCATTTGTAAAATATAAAAAATTATCGACAAAATTAAGCAAATTGGAACCTACTTTTGTAAAGACCCAAAATTCGTCTCTAATTGAAATAACGATAGCCTAGTACAAGAAAATGTACTAGGCTATCCATTAGCGCAATTAGTCACCCATTGAACTGAAACGTACATGAATGTACGGAAAAACACAGCATGAGTTGACGCCATGTGATCACAAGTACATATCGATTGATCTGGGGCTGGGCTGAACACAATTTTATTCACGTACGCATAAATATTATGGCGTGATCCGTCCCACACAGACACTTCTTGGTGCAAGTTTTATGGCTGGAAAGCCGTATTATCCAAGCTGAACACCCACGAGCCGCCATCATTAACGAGGTAGTGTGCTCCAAGTAAAGGCCTGCTGCACCATATAAATATAACAGTGCAATATACAATAAGATTGCTAACGCAACACTTGCGTAGGATCAGCATGTTAGGTGCGGTGGAAAGAATGCTTACAGGTTCATGTGAATTCATGATGTGAATGCTCTCATCATGGACGATTCATTTGCATTCTACTCCTCGATGCACCAGTCATGAACAAATATTGAAATCAATTAATGAATCAAGCCATTAATCTACGGTCGGGCGCGACTGATCTGACTGATCACAGTTACTTTAATTTTGCTAAGCACTTGCAAACTTGCGCCAAACTGAAGGTTAATGAACTTTTGCTACATTAATCCATGCAAAGTTATGCTCATGTAGATATAACCACAATGTACAACGTGCTATAACTCAATAAATTGGAAATCAAATTTTCATGCATATTTAATTAAATTACGTGAAGTTATCCTCAAGTATTCCTGCAAACCAACTAAATTTTCTGAAGAGTTACCTAACCTCATGCAGATGTATTAGCTAGCACTGATGCAAACTAATTGTGTTGGAACTGCGTTGTGGCAGCACTGAAATAAGACAATTTCTCACAACTCAACAGAAAACATTTCTCGATTCCCCGCTACCTCTCATCACATCACCGACGCAAATATAAACAAATAAAAATAAATAGATAGCCAGGCGAGTCCTTCAGAGTTTCTGATGCAAAAAGTGCTACCCAAGATAATCAACCAAATACAGGAATGAATGAAGTAAAAACGAACAAAAGAACGATATCACGACCCTAAACCAAGCACGATTAATGAGATTACTTTGAGCGAATTCAGAAAAAACTTGTTAAAATGCAACTAAGAAAACTAGTTTCACGAGGAGGGTGCATGCATTCTCGAATTACAATCATAAAAAAAATTCTAACAAGATTTTACCTTTTCATAGGAAGTTGCCTTAATGATTTGTAACACATTGAAATGCTGGAGTATGTAAATTTATTAGTATTACTTACGAGTATACAGAAATAAAATTTCAAAGGCTGACGAAGAAATAATAAGATAACAAAAAGATAGCATCGAATAAATCAGTAATGCATTTGGCGTTCTCCAATAAGACAGGAAGGTGGCAGCGCGGCCTTGGACAGCCATAGCGGAGGTGACGTCAAGTTAACAAGTGGAGGACGCTCGACACTTCAAGCCACGCTACGCCCGTCTCTATCCAGGATTTGCGTGAATCAGAAAAATAACACACCCCCAAGAAACACAAACTTCTAACTAACCTTGGAGTTTAAAAACTAATGAACAATGAGGTGAAGATTTATTTGACTACATTATGTGCTTGGTGGAGAAAACTATCGAGTAAACGTGACGGACAAAGATACTCTTACTCGTATGAGTCATTAGTTCATTTCAGATATCCATGGGTAGAAATGTTAAGTTCTTGAAACATGATCAAGTAGTCCAAGTTTTATGAGGCTTAGAATTGGCGAGTAGTATATCAAAAACTGATCAGTATGAATAAGTGTCAGGCTATGTTCTCGCCCACGGCAACATGTGTTCAAGACGAAAGCCTAACGCTGGAGTGTGAGGGCAAACTAAACGAGTGTAGGGTCGTGCACGTGTCCTGCTTCCTACGAGCCTTGAAAGCTTCCGAATGGGAAGGCTATTGGGAGATGGACACATGAGGATTTATGGCGATTCCCCTCTTCAATAAAGAGCTGAGCAGTCACACTTGAGAGATCTTGGAGTTCCATCAGATGACCGACCAACTTCACTCGGCTGCATGTCCCCAATATTCGTTCCAAGTCACAACAGCTATTGGGTTTAAAGAACTTCTAATCTGTTCATGAAAGCAAGACTCGGGGAATTGAGGTTGTAAATTCATATTATCCACAGTAAGGATAAATTTAATGCTTGCCTTTACACTACAATTCATGGCGTATTATACCTTATTTCATTCATTAAGGAAGCAGCAATAAGTATTGAATAATGTACACAGTGGAGGCTCGGTTAACGAGTGTAATCCATTCCGAAACCAAGATCGTAAATGAATTTACTTGCAAACCGAGCACATAATTTACATTGATTTTATTTCTTCACCTATCCGGGTGCTATTGCCGACCACGCTTGTTAACAGATTTTGCTTAACAAAACAAAAAATAGGATCGTAAAATGACTAATTAGCCAAAATACTCATATACACAGTAGTTATTTAACCACAAGTCCACCATACTAGAAATTATTTATTTGAAAACGAAGAAAAACCGCACACAAAGTGAAATACGGAAGACCGACCACTTGACAGGTTGATCGATCCATCAGTGATTACACGAGGCCGATGGGAACGAAGAAGTACTTCACCACGGGAGTAAGAAGCTCCAGATGAGACGACTGGCATTTGGACACGATGTTCGATCATGAGGATAAAAGAGAATAGGCCTACACACGTCGTCCTCAAGTTTGGAGTTGCGTCGATGAAACCATTGTGATTCAGGTTATAATTTCACTTATCATTGAATGATCATAAGAATGATCTGCTTGTCCCTCTCTCTGCGGTAACTAGCACCCATGTCTCACAAAAGCGTTCAGCTCTCACGACTACTGTCAGCTCCGTGACGAGTTCTGCTCATGTGATGGACACGCGACCTCGTCCCCACTCACGCGTTGCTTCTGTTCTGGTCACTCAACACCATTACACACTGCGATCCAGGCTGGTACAAAATTTGAATGGATTTATACAAAATTGTGATACCATCACAACGTCTACAAATAAAAAGGAAGAACTCAAAAAATCCGATTTTGTGAACTATGGTGAATATTGTCACACTTTTCAGAAGATCTGGGTGGAGATTTAACAGTGCTAGTACGCATATCAAAGCAAATACAGAATTAAGTTAATTTGGTTGTATGATAGTATCGACGAAAATACTTCCACAGATCTGTTCACACTATGAAGCTTCAATCAAGAGATACAGTGAAGAAAATCAAAGAAAAGGTCAAGCAGTTATGAAAATAAACACAAAGATATCAGCATCTCTCAACATAGTTCCTGCTCCAGTGGCGGGTGGTAGCGATACTTCCGTGGAGCTGTGATTCCTTCCCCACTGCATGTATGACAGTCCACTGCATGAAGGACAGTCCCCCACTGCATGTATGACAGTCCACTGCATGAAGGACAGTCCCCCACTGCATGTAGGACTGTCCCCCACTGCATGTAGGACTGTCCCCCACTGCATGTATGACTGTCCTCCACTGCATGTATGACTGTCCCTCACTGCATGTATAACAGTCCTCCACTGCATGTATGACAGTCCTCCACTGCA
>VCRD01000439.1:117994-140409 GCA_006783055.1 Trinorchestia longiramus
AGCATGTATGACAGTCCTCCACTGCATGTATGACAGTCCTCCACTGCATGTATGACAGTCCTCCACTGCATGTATGACAGTCCTCCACTGCATGTATGACAGTCTTCCACTGCATGTATGACTGTCCCTCACTGCATGTATGACAGTCCTCCACTGCATGTATGACTGTCCCTCACAGCATGTATGACAGTCCTCCACTGCATGTATGACAGTCTTCCACTGCATGTATGACTGTCCCTCAGTAAGTCCCAGTAAATCTGAGAGAGCTCCTATTTCAACACTTCGATCTCTTAACATAGTTAAACAGCATACTCAAATTACACTTACACCGATATCGCAACGTAGCTATGACACTCTTCTTTTCCAGAAATAAATTTCTAAAATTCGTATTATTCAATTTCTTTCAAATGTTTACAGCATTTGATTATAACTGCTTTGGCGCTCAACACCTGCGATGAACAAACGTATGGACGTTGATATCGCACTCATATGTAGTACATTGCTACGGTCCCAGAAGAGGCATAGGAAACTTGATGAGAAGTATGTCTACATGGTCTTGTTACGAGACGGGCAAACTCATGATAGCAGCAATTGTCTAGACGTCCACACTGACGACAGGAGGACAGATGTAATGGGAGCTTAAGCACAGTAATCGTGTACACAGCAGCAGCCGTAGTTGCGTGCAGGGACGGCAGCACGAGGCGCCAGCAGCCCAGAGCTCGATACAAGTGAGGCACGGAACATTACGCTGCTGTCACGCCACTCACTGCACCCACGTGCGCTAGTCTACCGTTTCTCGTGAACTCGCACTCATCAGTAGCGAAGAGCCTTAGGGTCATTCATGTACTTTCAAATAAGAGCTGGCAGAAATAAAGAATGCTATTCTAAACGGGGTGAATTTTAGTGTTAGGAGCTGGCTACAGGCAGCTCTCACTGCTGAGTTTATATGGGTTCCGTTACGTTCAGAAGCTCATCTCGGCAGTTATTTTTCTACTGCAACTCAACTGTTCCTAAATTAGCAGTTCTCTGTATTTTACATTTCTCCATTCAAATACGAAAGAAACGCAAAGAAACAGGAGGTTGAGACAAAGAGGCTATAACTCTACGCTTTCTTCCAGTTGAAAATATTTGTTTTCGCGTACAATAAGAATTCAGCCTCTTGCATCACGTACACAGTAGACCTGGAGGCCTTAAAAGTAACATCAGGGGTACGTGCAGTCGTACAGCTTCTAATTCTTCTAATAAATCATCTGACGAAGGCATAGAAATACTCTGAATTGAAGATTAATCAATGAAACCGTGACAAAGGTGAGGTTTATTTTACAGCTGTGACTAAAAATTAAATAGAAACTGACGAAGTTTTACGTCTTGCACCACCCATAATAAGCAACAGCGAACTGAGAGGGCTTTTCGTTTTTAATAAGTGGAAAAATGAAGCCAAACAATTACCATATCTCTTTACACGATGACGCACTCTAATTTATTGAACAATTCAGAATTACAAGTAGCTCTTAGAATCGATCTACAGTGTTCCGATTGCCTGATTGGTGTAAAACTTCACTTTGTAAGCATAGTCACTAGAAAGATCTGAAAAAATTACAGAACCTACCTCAGTGGTACACATATGTACCACTTCGGAGTCAACGTGTTAACACGTTTGTTGCGATGCGACCCACCGGTGGGTCACTCAGGTTAGGTTCTGTAATTTTTTCAACGCTTTCTAGTGACTGTATGTACAAAGTAAAGATTTAAACCAGCAAGGCAATCGCAACAAACGTGTTAAAACATAAACGTACAGTAAGCTACAGTGGTAGGCCGACAGTACTGAGAAACACGGCTTCTATTTCTTGCTGGCTCAGAAGATGAGTCGCTGCTCTGAGACTGCTACTGACTTCGGGGTTAATAGGTCACATATTCTTCACAGAAAAACAGGTCAATTAGCGGAGAGATCTTCAGATCAATAGCCGCAGACAAAAAGAACTCAATTAGCTGAACGATTAACACGTCAATTAATGCGAGATTAACACCTCAATTAGCCGTGAGATTAGCACGCCAATTAAACAAGAGAATAACACGCCAATTAAACAAGAGAATAACACGCCAATTTTTTCAGATTAATTTATCAATTAGTTGGCAGATCAAAGATCAACACGCAAATTAACTGAGATAATAACAGGTCTCTTATGAAAGGGGTTAGATCATAAAGAGATTGGTAGATTATACAGCTCTAAGTGAAAACTTCGTCGTTCAGATCGAGCGTACAATTAAAATGAAAAAAGTTTCACAAATCTCTATTAAAAGTACAAAAAATTAAAAAACATGCTTTAAGTAACAAAAAAATTGATAAAATTTTACCTTTTCTAGCTAAGAATAATTGTGATCGCTTCCATTACCAAACAATGTATCAATTATTAAAATTAAATATTAGGATCATCTTTTACGAGCACCAACCATCACACTCTGATAATTCAAGCTGCAGAGATCATAGCCTCAAAATTGTGTTTTGGAGTGAGTAAAAGAGGAGGCAGTAGAGGCAGAGCAACTGGCAGGGTTAAGGGAACACCCCAGAGCGACCATGTGTCGCTGGCTGCAGCTTGACGGCACTTGGTCTTTGTAGCGCCGTCACAACTGGTCGGTCCCGACAAATAGAGATATTCGTACAACAAAGAGGGGAATTCATGGCAGCTCAGGTCCCTTCCCTCAGAGACAGATGCAATGAAAAGCTGAGAGTCATTGCTTGATGACTTGCGAGGAGGAACGTGAAAATGAGGAAAATTAAACCAAAATCATTGCAGTGAAGAGAGCCAATTCCAGACCACGTTTCAGTATGAGATTAAAGAACGCAAAGAAAAACGAATGATTTTTGAAAACAAAACGAGTGAAATAAAATAAAATGATGACAAATTTGAATGAACAGCAGCGATAAGAGCTAAATGTAATTTTGTAAACTCCGAAACATATATATTGAAAATCGAACTATCATTATACTTTTTCAGTGAAAAACACTGAATCATCATTAGTAATAATGTTTATATCGCCATTGCAATAAATATTATATATATAGACAAAAGATAATGATGCAACTCAAATGTGTGCATGCATTCCGACCAACAATCACTGTAAATAAAAGTTAAATTTCTGGGAAACAGAAAACACTGCGTCTTTGAATACGAGGAACGCTTTAGTGACACCTACTTGTAAACTTCTCCCGCATGTACATACATGCAAGTCGACGTCAGCAAGATTTGGAGTACTATACCTTTTCTTTATAACCCAACAGTTTATCGCAAAACAAGTCACGGTAAATGAGTTGAACATGAGAACGACTCATGAAACTCCTCTCACATGAGGTTGACGTAAATGCTGTTCTAACCATTGCGTGGGTTCTCGAGAGGGTGATACCTACGCTACTACTCCTGTAGCTTCTCGCACATTTATAGCAAAATTCAGAATCCTGTATTTTAGATCAAGAATGTTTTAAAATAATGAATATTTCATCGTTATTTTTATTTAAACAAAAAATTTGAAAAATCCACCAGTATTTTGTAAAGAAGAATTGTGAATTGAGTGTGTGACTTGTTCGAACGTCATTACAAATAATTAATAGAAAAAATATTTTAAAAAGAAAGTAAGGAATAACAAGGTTTGTCTTGAAATATTTTTCATATAATAATGGTTCCAGAAGTTTGATAAATTTAACGGGAAATTGTAATAGCAATAACTTTTCCCTCCTCTCCAAAAACCACTATAACTTCACCCTCAGTTGCGAAACAAAAAATTGTAACCACAATTCGATCGCCCGCGCATGAGAATTTGATAAATGTACGAGAATGGAGTGTAAAAATATGTGCAAATTACATTGTCGTGCAGATGATGGTCGTCTGACGAGCCACAGCACTACAGAGACACCGTCACGCAAGTAACACCACCCGCAGAGTGCGCCGAGTTCTCAACCAATTTTATATGATGCTTCAATTGGTTGATGTCAACTTTTTGAACTGCTTTGTAATCACTTTAGCTTCAAGGCTTGCACTAATATGGATTACATGTAACGTAATTCACGCAAACAAGAGAAACTTTTCTCACAGTACAGTGCAAAAACCCAACCAGAATTAACATTATTCACTCTAAGGTATTAATAATCGTCAAAACAAAACTTATACTGCATCCAATTTAACAATTAGAAAAACGTAGAGGCAAAATGGGTTAAAGTTTATCGACTGAAAGAAAGGAATCTGTATTTAGCGAAAAATGCTTATAATGATAAATAAAGAAACTCCGAGCTAACAACCTTCAAAAAAATCTGTCAGCTAATAGCCAAGCGTGGGGCCAAAACTACTCGTTACTTTTCCCGCATCATTGACCAGCACCACAACGACAACACGACCACAATGCCAACTCAAGAACTTCAGACGGAAAAGGAGGAAAAACGCCTCACGAAAATATCTGTTACGAGGAGACTAGACATCGACCCTAACACGCGGTTCATTTGTGCAGGCCAAAACTGCTCAAACAAAAGAGCCCATTCATTGATGACCGGTCTTATCACGGGAGATCGAGAGAGCCTTGGTTGAGAAGGGAAGAACCAAACACGCCATAATGCCTTCAGAGGCAAGGATAAATGTATGTACATGGATATCCACCCTAAGGTATGAAGTTCTATTACCTCAAGTAGCGTTCGAGTACGGAAACACAAAGTGACAACTCCATATCATCTCTGGTTTAAATAGCGCATGGATTGCGGACAGACATAAGAGCATTTTAAACAGCAACTGGGGGCAATAATCAGGTATAACAATCAATATTTTTACTCACGTGACTGCAACTAATAAATTATTTCTATCATCTTCCTCACACGTACCTGAAGAGAATGTGAAACAGAGATGTAAACATTTTGACAAGAAAATTTACAAGGTTCAGGTAACTCCAGAAAAACACAAGCTCGTCTGCTTTATCCCAGACACAAATTTAGGAAGAAATTCTTGACACAAAAGGAATAAAATAAGTCTTTGTGGACTAAATTAGCTAGCTTGAAAAGTGACTTGTTTATTTATAACGTCGGCAATCTGAAATGAACTTTTAAAAATGTCCTCACACAAATGAAATTTCATTATAAACCGAGTAAATGGAAAATAACAAAGAAGTAAAAATATTTTCAAAAATAATTGGCCTAATTTTAGATGTTTTCAAATATTATTAAATTAAATTTAACATTAAATAACAAAATAATGTTAAATAAATCAAAATAGAAAGAAGGAAATAATTGTGTCAATTTCGCACACGTATTCCCTAAAAATAAATTATTCTAATATCGAGCAAATAGCAAATATAGATGAGGTAAGTGATCTTTCGGATTTTTTCATCAAAGAAGGCAAAAATATTCCTCGAAGTAAATTGGCAGATGCTAAGTGTAAAACAAGGATGTTCTACCTATGGGTACAAAGGAATTGACATCAAAGAACGTTTAGATCAAGAACGACATGGATGTATGCAACTCATCAAGTTAAAAACTATCTCGAGGATCATCACTCTTGAAGGGAACTTTTACCCTCGGACTGTGATAATTAAGGCTAATTTGGACAAAAAATTACCTTTCAATATTAATTATAAACACTTTAGAATAACGCCCATGGCAACGCACGTAAAACCAAGTGCTGTGAGCTCAATAGTGGCATTTTTAGGAAGGGACATGTTTTGCAGCCGAGTTGTGAGTGCGGCGGTGAACAGTCAATTCGCCACGAGGAAGCTTGTGGCAAGCGTGTGCGAGGAAAACTGTAACTTCTTATTCCCATTACACTGGCATTTACAGCAATGAAAAGCGTCGCACAATGCCTCGTAGCTTAGCTAAAAATGCATAAAGTAAGCGACAAATGTCATGAAACTACGTGGATGAACCCAAAAAGAGAACGATTTTTGTCCTTTCAAAAGACATGCGGGTAGTCCTAATGCGGAAGAATGTTGTCAAATTATTTTAGAGACCTGAACATATGAAATGAGTTGTTTTTAGAAGCGACTCGCCAGCAAAGTGGGGAAAAACTGCGAAGCCGCCACCAAGCTTACATAAAATAAATATGTATGAACTTATACGTCACGTGATCAATTATAATAAAATTTCTCAGCCGCATTCTAAACTAGAGGTTCGCAATTGCACGTAGTAAGAAGTAGTCACAATTATTTGATTTTGGAAAATAGAGAACCACAACCTGCACGGAACACGCGACACATAAATATGAAATTAGAATGAAGAGACTGGTCAACACAACACCAATTCGTTAAAATGTATGCTAGACAAAAAATTATTCGCGCGCACGTTGAACTCAGCGTTCGAAAATAGAATAAAACTTGTCACAAATTCTCGAGATGTGGATACACGGATGTGCATCGCAAATAATTCTCTACGCGTGACTTGGTTTTTTTTCAGAGAGCAGAACAAATGAGACATAAAATTTGAAACAAAAGAGCTTGTATGAGCTTTCCTCTCGCATTTAAGCAGTCCTAGTTACTGTGAAAAACGGTGAAAACACGCGCACCGCAAGCGACGTTAACGCATTAGGCCATCAAGCGCAGTTTTGATGGTCGCCCTGACCTACTGCGTGCATGTGGGGCTGAACAGAGGGAGCAGGCCGACTTAAATGGCTTGTGTGTGAGGTCCACACACGAAGAAATTGTTCATTTAAAGTTGATAATCAGAGGAAATAAGTAAATAATACTGTTTCTAAATTGTTTCGAAGACTAATAATTGAATTCAAATAGGTAGAAGATTATCAGTCACTCAGATATACGAGTACAAAAGTACATGAGAAAAATAGATATAACGAGTAAAACTTATAAAAAGTAGAAATACCTACATAAAATAAATAAAGCTCTTTACCACTTGAATATCATAAACGACTCATAATTATTTAGAAACACGCTAGTCACATATTCCAGTGGTACAACAGTTTTAACTAGTATTCTGTGTCTGGAGCTTGGATGAGTGGATAAATTAGGCAATATTTTGAGATTTGATTATTGAAGATCACTATTCTAATCACGCTTCACATTCAGAAGCATGACAACACTTCACACCGACAGTACTCTACACAAACGACAAATGCGTTGCGTTGCATTCTCGACACGCAAGCTCGCTCTTCAAGAACACAGGAAGAGACGCGTTTATTGATACTTCCTGCAAGCTATACAACATAAAAAATTTCGACAGCAAAACGTGTCTCGCGTCCCTGTCACGGAGTGTCCGGAAAGTAAAAAAAAGTTCATTCAAAAAGTTTCAGAATTCGAATTAATCAAGCCAATCTTTACAAATGCATGTAGTGAATACAACACAATTGATCATCACTCAGTAAGAAGTTCGTACTTACGATCGTTGGCTGAATGAGAAAACGTGTCTACTACAATTTCTGGTAACCAAAGAGAGTAATTTCCGTATTATTTAGGAAAAATCACGCGCTGGCATTGCCTTCTTGAAGGAAAACTCAGTGAAAGGTCGGGAGCAGGAACGATGCAGCCAATTTTCACTATGCCTACCGTCTCATCAAAGGGTTCTTCCCCCAAACCTCCGGGAAATCGATACAAAGCAAAGGTCGGCATGTGGTATTTGGGAACAATTTTCACATGCTTCCCTGCCCTGTAACGCTTTTGGCAAAACCACAGGCACGCTAATGATGGCGACGCACAGCATTGTACAGCAGCAAGTTTATTGACAGCTGAAACACACTGACCGTAAACATGCAATTCATATGTTCATTTCGGGGCGCACAGCACTGCGGGTTTCTTAATATTAACGAATTAAAGAAATACAATTAATGGATGCCCTACACATGGGGGGCTGGTCAGATAAAAGGGGATGACGTTCAGACCGAACACAATTTCCCAATAGGAGGCTGGTAAAACTTTATTGTTGCTCATTTCTTTAAATGGAATACAAGTCGCGTTTACTTCCACTACATCACATTTCAACTCTGTCACGAGAGTATAAACCACAGAAAAAATATTTCACATACTTATATGGCATCAGAGATGTAATACAGAAAAGAATGATTATGAAATAAAATATGCAGATATTAAACAATGCTGAGACCCTTGGTTAGAACAGATTTATTCATTTTATACTACGCTGCGGCGCAGCCTCTTGATTACAGCGACCACCCGCACACGAGCAAGTCGCATTGTAGCTGAGCGACTACTCCGACTGTCCGACATGAACCGAGAACTGAGGTTGCAATGCGAAAAGACCGCACTCAGCTGTCTTGTGCAAAGCGTTCCTGTCAAAGCTAGGAGCTGGAGACATTTTACAGTTTAAAGTTCAGTATCAAGATAAATTCATAGAAATAGAAGCTGCCATAAGAAAATATTAATTGCAACAATACTCCGAAATATGCCGTCAATAACAAGCGTATGTATATAAAATCACTAAATTAATGAATTCTTAATCGTTTTTGTGAAAACCATGAGTTATAAAAACTGTACGAACAACAAAGAAGCAGCTTTGAAATAATGGAAACTCATCCAATTATTGCTAAAAGAGTAACTACTTTTTTCGCTCCATCGAACTCTAGCATCAATCTTTACACGCCTATAATTTTGGTCATTTTTCCCACAAGCAAAGTTAACGAGCGTGGAAACAAGAAATTCAGAGTTGAGTTTTTCTAGACAGCGAAGAGAAACGAGGCTCGTCGCTGATTAGAGCACGGCTCACGACCGCCGCTCGCAAACGAGGAAGAAAACCATGTACAAAATGTTCAGAACAATCACAGCTGAAAGCTCGAGGCCGAGCACAAACAAGCGTGGCTGTTAACGGCTGCCTCACGAACCACTGAAATATGATGTGAACACATGACTACTCGACTGAGAGTTGAGGTAATCACTACGAGCTAACCATCTTTTTCAGACATGCAGGAACAATAGAGATGAACATGAATTTCCAGTATTAACTTGCTCCAGTCAGTGCCTCTACTGCAAAAGAACTTTATTAAAAATATCGAAAGTAAATAAAAATATTCAAAAGTACCGTACTTATTTCCAGACAAGATATTTTGTCAAATGTCCCCTAAATACTGACAAAATGCCAGGAGAATGATGGCTTTATCGCACAGCTATGTGAAGGTGCAATAAAAAATATTGTAGAATCAGTAATTAAGGTTGGTGTTTCAACTTGCATTCCCAACTCGTGTTTCCAGCAAAACACGGAATATGACATAAAAAGCAGGAACCGCGGACAGAATATGACATAAGAGTACTATAATTAAACAGCAACGTTTTACGGCAACATTTTGCAGCATTACGCCGCAGTCAAGGGCAGGTGGTAAATAATGCAATAAAAAAAACACTGACACGCACGTGACCCCCAACTAGACTGAATACCAGTACTACAGGCATGTGCGTACATTCATTTGGACAAACAGCAGTGTAGACAAGAAGTTCTCAGACATGAGTACAGGCAAATGCACAAATACATGATAAAAGATCTAGACTAGCGTGATAAATGACCAACTTCATTGGTGGAAGTCGAATACAGGAACAAATAGGATATAAAGACTCATACCATAAAGAAAAGATAACGAAGACAGGGAATCTGTCTCGCTAGTAAGTCATGCCGAGATCAAAATCGAATATAGTACAGGAATTTTTATAACCATGCTGATTATTATTAAGGTTAGACATTAATAAAAATAACTAATTCTAGGAGTTTAATGCAATCACCCCCGTAACACTTTATTTCGATTGAATTAGCACCACAAAAGAGTTAAACTCTGAGAACTCGTTCAGCGCACCATGTTATTGCCCGCGAAAAAACATAAGCATTTCCATCAGACATAACTGTGAAGCCAACGCAGGAAATAGAAATGAAGGGATTGATATTCAATAAAGCTGTTGAACAATCGCTGGCCTCTCCAACGCATGAATCCGAGGAGGAGAAAAGATCAGCTATTACAACACAATTCAGAACAGACACCTACCAGAAATATTGTTGATCGCGCTAAAGTAGCTATAATTACCACTTAGGAGCAGCGGTAATACAATAATAATCGATTTAATAATTCTCTAAAAGATCGACGGTAGCGAGAATTAATATTTATTGGAGGATATCGATAATCCAAATAGAATTTCTAACACTTCAATTGACTTATCATGTTGAAAAACTGGTTAAGTTCAAAAAGCAAAATAGTTGCAAAACAAAGTTGGTGTGGCCTGACGTTTCCACACATAACATTACATGACTTTTTCTTCCAAGGTGTTCAGAATAAAGCAATGTTAGGTTCAGTAAATCATTCAGAATGAGTGAGCATCTGTTATTAACACCTGATCTTCATAATTTTCGAATTCATTAGTAATTCCAAAGTATTATACATAGAAGTAACATTAAAAAGAAAACGACTGAAAGAAATCGTCAAATGAATTAAGGCGATGAATATGGTCAACTCTGACAAACAACTAGCTAGGTCGATACATAGAACTTTGTTATCTACGCTCTAATCTGTACTTTTAGAATAGAATAAGGCAGTAGGAACGAACCGTTTGGCCCATTCTTGGGTATCAATGATACCCAAGTCCCATGCTCATTTTAAGCTCGTGCGACTTTATTTCAGTTAATACTAGCGAAAAGCTATGTAGATAACACCAGGAAGCAAAAAATACAACGTGAAACAACTGCTAAAGCAGCGATCTGGAAGAACACAGCATGTTGAGTTGTTCGTGTTCCTAGTTCATACCTCAAGGTATCAGATCAGTTCTTTAATCCAACACAGGAATGAACAACAGGAGCAACGTGTTTCAAGCACTATGACTGACAAAACTGTAAATTGAGAACTACCTTATTGAATACTTTTTCACAAATAAGGGAACAGCTCTATCCCTCTCGACACCAGTCAGTTTCCACATACATCATATTCTACTCAGAACTTAAATTAAAGAACTATAGTAGCTAGAAAGGTGACTTCTTCGGAGGGATTCGGCACGAGAATGGAAGCATACATGGATGCCATCCATCAGGATGGGGCAGAACAATATCCTAGGAGTACCCAGAGAGTATAAGGTTCCAAAAATAGGCATGCCTCGCCAGCTTTATCTGGAAGTGCTCGCATGCCCTGATCTATTATGGCAGAGCAGCCACGGAGACTCGAGGCCCAGGTCACATGAAGTAATCCACTATCAATTTCTCTCATAAAAATCCCCCTCAATAATTCACTTCATCGCGATGGAATGATTCGTGACTGGTCTTAAATAAAATCAGGCTTGTAATTCAATGATGAGTTAAAGGTTGACCTCAAAGTGATTATGTATGGCCTCATATGTACACGTGTACAGAAGGAAAACTCACTCGAAGTAAAAGCGCTTTTAGAATTCGTTGATGGCCCTAAATCTAGAGCCAAAAAAATTAACACGAAAGAAATTGGATTTTCTGCTAAATTACCCATTTCTTGATATTATTTTTACACAAACAAGTTCAAGAACAATGATCAATTATTATAATTTGAAATACTTCATTTATAGTCGTAACGTTACACAAAAAAATATCAAGACACTAAAAAATCACTTCAGGTCATTTATATACAACAAATAAATATTTAGAGCTAAAATGCTTGAGAAATATACGGAGGCAATCAATTAATAATATAGCATTACAAAAAGGAAATATGATTTAGCAAAAATCAGATGCTACAGCTATAGCGAAAAGAAATTGCTACGCTTCAAAACACGGTTTCAAGAGGTGGAATGTCATTGCTATAATCATTTAAAAAATTTAATTCCATTATATCCAACTGAATCACAGCTTCCAAAATTTAGATCATCAGAACATTGTAGCAGAAAAAAACCAACTACGGAAATCGATGTCGCAAGATAAATACACAACTTTGACAAGCATCGAGTGGTGTGAGCAATAGAGATGGAATTAATGTGACAAGTAGTAATAGCGAACAAGAGAAAGCGCTGAGTCGAACACAGCGACTTTAGATGCAACGTGTGTTGGTTCAGTGCACCAATTCAACATAAATCAAGTTCAGCGCACTAATTAAACAGAAATGAAGTTCAGCGAGTGATATTTTAGACATGGTTCAAAGTTGGTCATCAGAAATCAGTGGCGGTGGAAGCTGTGGTAGACGGACTCGGCAGCTGAGAATATTCACACGCAAGGGTGTCACCGAACGAAAGATCCACGCACGACAAAATTACTCCTCACGATTCAGGCCGCACAAAAAAACCCGCCAACACGCCAGTTTCACCCCTCGCACACTTTACGAAAAGTCAATAAACAAGACAACGCCTCACACAGGCAATTACCCAGCACGTCTTATAAGAAGATAGCGACATGTATTGGCAACTTAAAGATGCCATTCAGTGGTGGTTAAATTGAACTTCCGACAACTACAAAATACGGCAACACGACTTTCTTTTTTTCAAAGCACTTTGCTTTGAAAAAATGTTATTTTGCCGCACCCTGTATATGCCAGGATCCGTGTTTTTTTTAAAACATTTTTGGGGATGAAAGGTCGCGAAATGCCTGTCTACACTCAGAAGAACTACGATTTCCGTTCTAGAGTTTACATAAATTATAATTATAGACAGTACCATGTAAATAGCGATAATTGCAGTAGCTGAAAATTGTACAAGCTTTAAACCCTCTGTAGTATAAGTATTTGAAGAAGCAGCCACAAAAATATATTCCAAGTCCAAGTTTTAAACAACATCTATAAGAGAAATTTTGCCTCGGAATAGTAAATAAAAAATGTATAAATGAATATTATTTTCTACTCATAACCATCATAGAAGCCAAGAGCATTGAAGGAACTGTTAACACACAATATACCAACGAACAAGTGTACAAAGTAAGAAAAAAAACAGTAAAGACTTTGCTAGAAAAAAATGTGTTGAAGTTAAAAAATTTTATGTAAAAGTCCTCACAGAAAAAATAAATAAAACATTTCAAACAAAATGGGCGATAGAGCACCCATTATATTGCATTGCAAATTCAGATAGTATTCTTTGTTATCAAGTATTATTCGCTCAAAATGCACACGCTGAACGAAAAGCAAATAGCGTTTCTGACAATCAGATATTTTTCATTTTCTCCTCATCTTAATTTGACTGGGAGTTGAGGCACGTATAACCGTGATCCAGCACAGCTCTCAGGCTTACAAGCACGGCGTTCCAGCAACCACACAGCGGCCACAAACGGAACCCTGAATGTAAGATCGGAGAAGAGTATGAGAAAATCACCCCAGAGTCTCACCGTGCTAGCAACAAAGACCGCAATTTAGTGCAGGCGTAGCGAGAGCGAAGCCACAACCGTCGCCTCGCAATAAACCAGACTTTTACAGCTCTTAGTGCACTTACAAAACACGTACAATGACCAAGTAAAAATATAGCTCAGGTTGATGCGAAAATGAGAAAAAATCAACACATTACACACACAAATTACTAGTAATGTTTACTATAAATAGGGGCATTAAATAATTAGTTTTAAGGAATGAATTCAACATTTAGTTTATTAGCATAAACTTTCCCGAGTTGTTACATTTAGAGTTAGCTTAATAATCATTTTTGAAGTTCCCATTAAATCTGTACTCTGCATATACGCAGTGTGCCCGTTTCTGAAACTTACCACGAAGAAAGATTTAGTAAAATTTTGCTGTATAAAAAGTTAAAGAAAAAGTGACGTATATGTTCTTAGCTTTGATGCAGTTTGAAGCCTCAAGTTATCAATAAAATTTGTAGACGGAGGTTAAAATCACAAATGACCGACCAGATGTCAGAGACATCAGTGATAAAATTTACTTTTTAAAAGAATGTTGCAACCATGACTATTTCTAGCATAAATAAAAAGCACGAAGATGAAATCGTCGGGCTTTAGAATTTCATTTGATCTTGAAAAGTTAAGGAAACATTCTAAGCATTCAACAACAAGTGAAAGTTACGGTAATTTTTTTTATCATAATTGCGAAAAATATTCAAAGCATATCCCTCCCAAAAAAAAACGCAACCATAGAGCAATAATATAGCTGCTAGCATACAGTCTGTATTGTAAGCTGTATCAGACCGAGCCTCTGTTTAGTGCAACGGTGGTCGCAACCGTAGTGTGAGACAAAAGCGGTCTCACTCTTCTTCACTTCCAGATAATTAACGGTCAGCATCGCAATGCATATCTTCACATGAGAAAGCAAAATAACTTTCGGCTGACGGAACATTAAGTCCATTTGAATGGACGCTAAACCAAGACTAAAGGCCATGGTATACGGTGAAGAAATCCACTGAATGCATGAAGGAAAGAATGGTCACCTCGCCCTAAACTCTTAATGGCCGTCATCATGTCTAGATATCAAGGTTTTGAGCTGTTATATTTGGCCTTATTTACTAATAGAGGTCAATGACTAAGCCTGCAGTTCGTAGAAGGTTTACGAGGAGGGATAAACAAGTCTGGGGAAAGATTGTAAGAGAAAATAAAAGTGGTTGGAAAGCTTCAAGGGCGTGCATAAGATATGATCGATACTATATTGGTGCACATCTCTGACAACAGGAGCCACAGCAATTGGAGTTTCATTTAAAACAAAACGAAGTTAACGCAAATTAATGTATAAGAATATTCGAATTCATGTACGTCAATTTAACAACGAATAACGAATCACAGTAGCAACTTTTATTCTGAAATGCTATATTCAATTACCGTACCAACAAAAGACAAGGAAAACTCCAGTAAATGACATTTAAAGCGGTTGCTTATATCTGAAGCAGTTGCACAACACCCACACCGGGGGTAAAGAAAGAGAGCAGAAGCGTATGTCAGCGTCATTAAAGAGCTTGTCTCAAGTCTGCTTCGATCGAACAGCCCTGAAAGACTGACGGGACTACGACGTAATCCCGTTATCAGATGTTCGGACACGAGCTCTTTCATGAGGGTGTTAGGAGCTTCAGGCCTATAAAGGGAACAGCTTTCACAGACCAGCAGATTTGAAGGCGTGGATCAAAAACGAATTGCGGTTCCTAGAAAAAGGACTCGGTGAAATATAGCTAGAATATTGGACGCCCAATAGCATAAGAAGCACGGAATACGTTAAGTGTTGCTAGGTTTCTTCATTGAACTGAAATATTAGAGCTCCCTTAAAATCATAGTTTTGTACAGTGAAAGCAGCTTTGTACAGTATTGTAGAAGTAGCAAAATAGAATATGAATGTTACATACAACATTCAATAGCAATCAAATTATGATCTACGATGTACTCAGAATAAATGCGTCAACCAACTTTGATGTCATCACCTAACTTCGCTTGAAAGTTTACCCCTAAGGCAACCATGACGACATCAAGACAGGTTAGAATGTGACGCGTTCATTTCATGGCCGTAATGGCAAATCCAGGTCACAGTCACAAAAGCAAAATTTCTGATAAAGACAAGGCGAAGGGGTTCTTTATTCAAATTTCTTCACGATTATAACACGTAATCACCAACGGCACAGGTGGTCGCTATGAACATGAAGTGTGCAGTACATCATAAGCTGTTCTTATAGTTATATACACTATAGTTATATAAGCTGTTCTTATACTTATATACACTATTACGGTGTAATAGCAAATGATGCTACGAAGGTCGGGGAACGACTCACTAAAATTACACACAAGAGTGTCATACAGAATGTAATACAGCTAGTGCAACAATATTATAAAACGACCTGAACCGTGAATACAAACAACTACTTACTCAGGAATTACGTAATAGCAACGCGCAATGCTTGCCACATTCAGCCGCGACCAGTGGCATAGACTTACCAATGTATTTCCTTCGGAAATACAGGATACAACTAATGATGCATGTGTGTATGTACAGGTAGATATAAAAAACGTTATTCGTAGAGGTAATATGAAGCACACATACGCATTCGTGAGAGTGGTATTATTGTGCACGCAAAATAATAGTTTACATAAAAACTAGTTCATACTGAAGGAAAACATTTTATCTGATCTACGTAATATAGAAAGAAACGCAATACAAAAAATATTTAAACTCGATCATTAACCTAAGAAAGCTACAATGGTTCTCATATCACTAAAACAAATTCCTTGAGTTACAGTAGATATATACTACATTATTTTGAAACTGTTGAAGCGCAAAAAGCGATTCTTTGTTTGACAGAAGACATTATTATCGGGCCGGTGAAACAAAGCTCAACCACTAAATGAGGACCGCGCTCTAATATCGCAGCCACTATTTTACTGCAACCAATGATGTTGCTTCTGAGGAGGCAAGCTGTGAGAATACTCAGTAACGCGAATTCCCATGGTATGCTGACATAGATAAATACTTCTTCAAGATGTTCAATAATTATCGTTCCATTCAAATATAAAATGAACTTCTTACACCAATGTTCAATTTTTTAAGAATTTCCCACTATTAACGAAATCATGTTTTCCAGACATAATATTTATTAAAATGACAAAAGAATATCTATTTTAGAATTGCATGCGGTGGGAATTTTTTTAACAGATATCACTAAATCCTTAAAAGTTAACAGAATGCTCTCCTGAAAAACGTTGGTAAGGCAGTTCTAAGAAAGTGGACATGTGAAGAATAAGCTTGGACAAGGTCATCCTCGAACTGCTAGGACCTCAGAACTGGTAAAACTCCAAAAGAAATACGCTAAAATAAAGCATGAGGTCCTTCATAAATCTGGCAAAAGAGGGAAACTTAACTGTCAGAACCATGCCTTTCATTTTCGAAAAAGACCTCTCTTTCAAACATTCAAAGGAACATGTTATATGCGAATGTAGACAAATAACTTACAAGAGTTAAAATTTCTCTCTGTCGTCTCCGCGAATGTACGCTACCAAACTTCGTGTTCAGTGACGAAAAGAAATTGGATGTACACCAAAAACTTAACGTACAAAATGATCGATTTAGGTCTCGGACTGGTGAGATTGACACTCGGGTAGTCACCCGAAAACAAGTGATGCGATGGTTGGGGCTACGATCACGAAAACCGCAACGAGTCCTTTGGTTTTGTGAAAGGAGTCTAAATTAAACACAAATTACCGCAACGATATTCTCGTTGAGTCATTGTTACCTTGGCCTAAAAATTACTTCAAAAAACGTCAGTTGTAATGTCACCAAGACTCCGCACCCTCACACGGTGCCAGGAAAACACAGGAGTTGTTGCATCCAATATTCCCCCACTTCATTTCGAAAGAGAAATAACCTTCCTTATCACCAGACCTGATCCATACTGAATAGTAAGGTTTCAACGACACATTTCTAAAATTTTGAAAGCACTATAATCAAAACACAAAAAGAAATGAGCAAAATCCATTTAAAAGCTATTCGTGGCACGTGTGGTCTTTAGTCTTCAACATGTTACCGACGCAGACGGAGGTCATATAAAAAATGTACTAATTTCCAACTATTACATATTTACTTTCTTTTTGTAACATATGTTTTTTAACAAACATGGGTTCTAAAAATTGTAACATTAATTATTGGACACGTTGTAGTATACCAACCCATAAATCCCGAGGAATTGTCCCCGCTCCTGAAGAGTGCTAAGTCCCCAAGGCAAGCTGAAATTCATTTATAAAACCGTCAAAGAGCAAGAGTCAAACAGGTATTACGTTGCTATACTCAAATGTCAACATACCTCACCGCCTCGACTCGTGTGTATAACGTACAGTATTTTCTGTTCTTTTACCCTAACTTACACTACAGTTCTCTATAACGAGCGGATCACAATAGCTTATCAAACAAAGAATTTCATGCAAAAATACGAATATTGATACAAACTAAAATCTGTTTAAGTCTTAGCAACCTATCGGGTAGAACTGGACCATATCCTCCGTGTCTGTCTCAGGTCTCCAACATGAAATTAAGACATCAGCCATAATTATTACAACGATACATCATGTATCAAACACAAGATTTAAATTCTGAATTGTTTCATTACTTTTTTGAAGAATCGTTGAAAAACAGTTCACATGAATTCATAAAAAATTCTGCCAGCGAAGCATTCCCACGAGCATCAGACGTCGTTGGCGCGGTGTGTCTGAACCAGAAGTTTGAATTTTCTCACGCGTACTCATTAAGGGACTAATTAGTGGTTCAGGCACTTACGCTTCACTTCTCTGGTGTGTTCATGGCAACCTTGATATTCCCTTTAGTTCCTTATCGGTGCCACTACAGAAAAAGTGGTAACCTTAAGGATCAGGAAGCAGTAGCTTAAGCAACAATTAGCACCCCTCTAGTTGTAGAAATAGTAATAATCAGAAAGAAAGAAGAAAATCTTCCCGATTTAATCTGCTCGTACATGACACTCAATCTCGCTAGTCCAAAAATAAAACAGAAATAAAACTTAGCACTCAATTCCAAGACAAAGGCGTTGCTACAGTGAACGATGGTAACGTGTCTAAATTAGATTAGCTGCGCCACACGTTGACTGAAGAAGGAGCTCAGAGATTACTTCAGCTCCTGACTAGACAGCTATACAGCTCGCCTACGGCAAATGGAAGGAACTTATTAGATCCTTTAACAGATGAAAGCTATTGTGAAAGCAGTTCACTAAGAACAAGGCCATGATGATGGTTGAAGTTTGCCCCAGGCGATAGCTTCTATAGATATGATCTTTCTTTCAGAGTAACAAGTGGTCATGACCTGTCTCATATATATGAAGTTGAGCCTTTTTCGGCCTCCATACACTGGCTGGCACTTCAGGTGCTGAAATTAAAAAGAACAAAAACTCGCGCTCTGGTCATGCTGACATGACTGCGGTGTACACACATCATCACACTGGGTTACACGAGGCAACTTTAATAGTAAATTAAAAAGAACAACAACTCTCGCTCTGGTCATGCTGACATGACTGCGGTGTACACACATCATCACACTGGGTTACACGAGGCAACTTTAATAGTTTGCATTACACGAGAAATGTGAGCGTGGGTTTTCATCTGTGATATGTAATGCATGAAATACGCTATCCAGAAAAATATTAACCAATTAATTCAATCCAGCTTTAACAATTACACAAAGAAATCTATGGCCACTAGAGTCATAATTTTTCATTATAGAACGAATCATGACATGTATGATACTATAATCCGTCAACATGATATGCATCCATAAAAAATAAGCAGATATGTGAAGGAAGAACCATAGCAACGTACCCTTCACACATAGAAGGGTCTGACAAGAAGTCGATTCCCAGCGATGATACAAAGAAGCTAGAAGTGCTTTGTTCGATGCAGTAAACTGAGTCATCGTGGTAGCACAAAGATAAGCAAACACAGTCAGAAAATAGACCTGATAATTATTTATCTTCACAATAAATCTTATGACTCATTACAGAAACACGAAAGAGCCAAGAAGAAAAATAAAATTCTATTTATAAAATTGTAACGCACAATAATGAGGATTTAAAAATTAACGAAAATCGACCAGGTTTCACTCGGAAAAAATGAAATTCGATGCATTTTCATTCAAGACCACGAGATACATTTGGCGAGCATTGAGAAATATTCAAGTTATTACTAATGTAACAAAAGGAAACAGTTTAGTTATATAATCCTCACCGTAAAAGTATGATGACATTTTTAATCGAGTCCAGTTTACTTGAATACATGTTGAAGAAATTCATGAACAAAAACTGAAACCCCCACGAAGAAAGCGAAAAGATCTTTCAACCACAGCTCAATACGCCCTCACTTTTCAGAGACGTGCTTCTAATATAGTGTTTCCCTGGGTTGTCTTCAGGAGTGCATCATTTACTGTAAGCAGGGAGCACTAGAAGCGCCACATGAACAAAACCCTACATGCCAACGAGGATAAAAGGATCATACTATTATAGCAGCACTCCAAGTACAGGCTCTCAAATACCAGGGTTTGCTGCTTGTAGGATCTCAAATACCAGGGTTTGCTGCTTGTAGGATCTCAAATACCAGGGTTTGTTGCTTGTAGGATTACGGGAGCTAAACAGAAGCCCAGGACACAACGCAACACAGGGTGGTCTCGAGGAGTGTCCCGCAGTAAGAATTAAGAAGTATTGTCATACCACTACTGCGACCACACACTACGGCATTGCTCACATAATTCACTGGCCGCAAAATGAAATACGCCCTCGTATAAAATCTCGTATAAATTTAAACTTTTTTCTAAAAGGAAATGCTAGCGTCACTAATAAAGAATGAAATTAACAAATGTGATGGCCTGCGTGAGAAAATAAAAGCAGTTGATTACGTAGGAATGTTATGTCATTTAAATGGTCATTATAGCCACTCCTACGCTGATATTTTAAGAAATGGTTATTTCTTGGATCCACAATAAGCATCAAAATTACCGGCATTCTTTATGCTAACAATTTTCATCAAACGAATGGAATTTCCAACTCGGTACGACGTAGTCTTAAGGTTCTCTTTATATTCAATTACAAACTCCTTCAGAGAAGTATTGCCTAGTAGAGCAGCATAATAACTGGCATCCATCATACCTCTGAAGTTACATAGCAATACCCCCGTATGGTTCCTCACTAGCAAATTTGAAAAGTCGCTGTATTTAAAATGAAAAACTACACTCGTTCCAGTACAATAACCAGCACGCTTCTAAAAAGCATTTTTCCCGCGCCGTGTTTTAGAGCACACTTGATAGCGATGTTATCTCTGCAAGCAGAGAGCTCAAATATGAGGAGCTACGAGGCGACTCAGGGAGCACGGCTGTGTGTTTGCTGCGACCAGATCACCATGTTAGGAGATCGCATAAAACGCTACGAGTGAATAGGGCCGAAGACATAAGAATAAATTGAGAAATACATGATAACCGTTCACCGACTGTGACGATGCCATATATTATCATACTGCCTGATATTATGGGAACACTGGTAAATAATGTAAGAATAATATGATGCGTAAAAAGTGAAAGTTTGAGGAACCTTTGAGAACAGAAAAATATTCGAGTTACACTCACAACGAATGCTCAAGGGAAAACGAAATTTAAATGAAATTGAATCATGTTGCAGACAAAAAAATCAGATGAACGTAAAAGCAGTAGACCAAAAACCAGAATCAGCGGCCACATTTTTCGATGTCATCCACAGAATGGCCAGGCTCATCTTCCCCTTCAAAAACACATTCATAAGAATTCTTGGACGTCGGGCAAGTAAAGATTTAAATTCGACAAATGTTCTACGTATAAGTTAATATAAGAATAATGTTGATATACCTGACACTCTCTCTCGTAGTGTGGCCGAAGATGAGTCGAAGATTCATGCAACCACTAAGACTGACTGGCCTCTGTCGAGCTGTACACAGTACGCGCAATTCATTCTAAATGAACTACCTTTAATAAAAGCCTATCATAAAGGAAACTACTAAGAAACAAACTATATAGTAGAATATCAAAAGTAACGTTAAAAAATACTACTCTAGGTAAAGAAAAAGGATCACTGAGAACTATGAAAACAAAATACGGAGTGTCCCAAAAATATGTGCTCACGCTTCGACTGCCCATTACTAAAGGAAAACTAGAATACGGGAAGAATATTGAAGTTTTCTTTTACGGCATTTAATTTTTTTTAATTCAATGTTTTTTCCCTTTAATTCAACTCGTTAGTCTTGCATCTATGTCAATAAATACTGCAATTAAAACAAAATATATGAGTAATGGGCGGTCTAAAAGTGAGTATATTTTTTGGAGACACCCTGTATAGTGACATTCACAGGGCAGGCAATGATCAAAAACATTTACAAATTCAATATTTTATCACCGCAACAATAGTGACGCATAAAACAAATTGTCAAGAAAAAATTAAAGTCATGTATGAACCGTGTTCTCAGTCAAATTATGGAATTCACAAGTCTCTTCAGCCGATGACACAAGGCAGTCAGTACACTGACAACGCTAGACTGCCACGTACTTATTGAGGTTGATGCATTTATTTCTTCATTCAATCATTCACAAAAAAGATGCACGCTATTCAAAGAAGAGAAATAGATAAAGCAACTGAGTGGTTATGATGATGGCCAAGGGTTTCCGAGCACTTTTAATATTATTACCTGGTCAAGGAATGTCTGTACTGTACAGAACTCACCCGTCGAATTTGGTAGCCTTATTGGACTTGTGTACTCTTGACAATTTAATGTTCACAGTTAATGTTTGGTCACAGTACAGTAAAGAGAAGTACGATCATATGGGGGGGGGTTGGCAATGACCACCCCAACAACGGTTTTCAGGCGGGAACGTAATCCATGACGTAATAATTGTCTCTTGGCGCTGATTGATAAATTTTTGAAGAAGCGGGGCTTCGGCTTCAAACGCCGAGATGATAGAAAAAACTCACGGGCTCAGCTGGTTTCGAACGTATGACCTTCTCATTACCGCAACTGTAGTTCCAATCCTTTACCCACTCGAGCTTCACGCGACGTTTAAACCATTTTAACACTAGCACAACGAAGT
>VCRD01000439.1:140640-183846 GCA_006783055.1 Trinorchestia longiramus
AATCAGCATAAATTTGACAAAGTGACCGTTGGCCTGACTTGTGCGCCATGATTGGTTGACTTGCGTGTACGTCACTGAGACCCCCCGACCCCCTCTCCACACCCCACACAATTCTATGACGTCAGAATTGAATTTGCCCTTACTATTCTTTACTGTACTGTGTGTTTGGTATTCCAAACTAGCCTGCCTAGCGTACTTGAAGGGTCCGTCCTACATATACTGAAACACATCCTATTTATTTCAATTGATTCACTTGTGCTTCATCTGTGAAATTGTGAGTTGTCAGTCAATCTTTTAAGACTTGAATTTAGTTTCGCTTTTATACTAACAAATTTCTTCCTATTATGAAGCCAATTTTTAACAAATGTTCTCCTTTCAATTACGCTTCTAGCTAGAGTAAATGTTCGCTAAAATAAAACATGTTTGCGAGATGCTTCTTCTAAACGAAATTTTCAAATACTTTCGCAGTTGATGGAAATTTGGTGACAAAGTTAGCACATAGAAGGAATCATGAGAGTAACCAATCAACCAGCATCCACCAAAACAAGGGATCATCATCAGTATCAGCAGCTTCGTCCTTTGCCCATAAAAGGCTTCAGAAAACCCGGTAATGCCATTAGCGCAACCGAGCGTAATTTTATGGCGTGCATTAATGGAAGCGCGCCGGTATAAAGGCCTCCCAAAACGTCATTACCCAGCATGAGTTAGCTCAACATGAGAGAACTGAGGTGATTCGATGCGCAACAGCATGTGAAGACTGATTTCAAGATACAGCCCCTGTATGTGTAACCCACCATCCTAAGTAATAAAAACATTTTTTTGAACTAAACATGACACAGCTGTAAAATGTTTCAATGGAATGCTGGCAGCAAATGAAAATAAAATACTTGAGGGAGGAGCTCATATGATTGATGATCACAGGTTAGATTTATCGCACAGAATATTTTGTGTAGAATGCTTCCAGGAATCAGTGGCTTGAAAAAAGTTGTGCCACGACCTACGTAGGCTCAGCTACGCATGGTGTTTTTAGTGAAGGTCGGGAGAGTACGGAACAAGATCATCCCAGACATAGGTCATCAACTGTAACTTCACTGTAATGAACTGTGTATGGAGAAAAACATACATCCATATGAATTCAAAATCACAGTACACCGATTCTAAATTTCAGTATACTAACCAAAGAAACTGCAAAATAGCTAAAGAAATGGGAAAATTTACTGTACTTTGTCTTCTGAACCCGCTTGAAAACAATGTAGCATTTATGACGTGCAAGGATTTCCCTTCGATAAACTTACAGTGTGCTGAAACCAGTATTTTTGAGCACTGCAGGACACATCATGAACAAAAGCTGAATCCTCTCATACAGTCATTAGCTAAATTCAATAAGCAATTTGTAGCTGCATCTCTAGCCTTCAATTAAAGTAACACCTAGCGACACAAATGGTTTCTTTACGTTGTCCTTAAAAGTGTCACGCTTACTGATTAGAGAGGTTGCAGGTATAGAGTACGAAAAAATAATTATCTTCAAACCAGCAATGAAAGAATCCCTTTCTATTCTGCAATCGAGAAACAGAAATATTCATACAGCGAAACTAATACAAAATTAAAACAATCCTTTACGTATGTCACCTTGCAAGAACAACATCACCATCTGTGCGTTAAATCGAAAAAAAATATCTAAACTACGCTCTCACCTTGCAATCAGCGATGACTTGTTCCAGGTAGTACTGCCACTCAAGAGCTTTGAGGAAGACTTGATGGTAGCGTTTTTCCAGCAGGCGAGCACGCTTGGGCACTGAAGACTTGCCCTTTTTGGTGGCCTTCTCACCGAGGCTGGAGTGTTGAGTGTGTTGAGGGCTATGAGAAGATGCGGTCGCGGCACAGCGAGGAGTCGATGTGGCCGTCGACGGGAATTCCGACACTTCGCTCCGTGGGGTGATAGTTTCCAACGAGTTTGGAGGTGTTTCTGAATCGTCCTCTTCCTTGTAAGTTGCACAGACTATGGTTTCAAGATTATGTGAAGTGTTGGGTGGAAGACCAAGAGTTGGATCGGTGGGTGCGGAAGCGGTGAAGGAACTTGGCGTGTTAGGCTGCGCCGGGATGCAGTCGTTAGCTACCGTGTCACCTTTGGTGTCTGCTGTCACTGGCTCGGATAGTGTGAGTGCCTGGCTTTTGTCATCCGACGACTGAAACTCGTATTGCTTCACGAGGCTTTTCACGAAAGGACCGTGGACCTTGATATCATGTAGCAGGACCTGAAAATAAAAAAATAGCATGTTAATAAAATATTCAAAAAACAACCAATTCTATACCCGAAAATTTAAAAACATTTAAAAAATAAACTTCTTGTACAAGTTTTTGCTTGTAATTTGGTATTGAAACCGAGTTTCCAGCCGAAAAATCGTTTATTATCGAAGAATCTTTCACTGAAAATTAGCTAAGCTTTCTAAGCGTTCACTGATATCCGTGCAGGGTCGCAGCGGAAGTGGCACCCTGTCATTGAAAGAGGTTTAATTACGAGTTCTGTGGGCTCCTGGCTGCAGTAAAGCAATCGACCGTACGGACGTGAGAAGGGAGTCCTACATTCTTCGCTCCTGAGTCGAGTAGTTAACGAAACTTTGAAGCCACCGCAACGCTTCCCTCCATTGTCAAACTTCTTTAAAACATCATGGAAGCCGTTCTAGTCGAGACAATTTCACGAAAGTGACGTCAACAACAGAGTAAAACTAGTCATGCTTTCAATATTGCAACGGATATGAGGATCTGTGACAACAAAGACTTCAGATGTCATCCATACACAGCAATAGCTCTTAACAATAAGGTTTAAAAGAAGAACTGTTTATACAATTTAAATGAAACAAAACGAAAAAGTGGTTAAAAAATCAATAAATGTAAAATTGTACTTGAATTTAATTTAAATAATTTTATAAAAAAATCATAGTGAATATTTTCAAAGAAGTACAAATCTTAACGAAACCTCTAACTGCAGGAAAACATTTCACATTGAAATTGAACATGACAAATGCTTGCAGTCTCGGCAACAAGCAAGAGAGAGATGCAATGCGTTGCTGGCAGCAAAGTGAACGGTTAGCAAGAAGATGTAGACAGCTACAACAGAGCAGCTAATGGCTGCAACACAGCTGAACGAACACCTGCGTACTCCCTAGCAGGTCATCAGCCATTCACAGCAAGCACGCGCGATGATAAGAGCATCACCTCCATAGCAGTGACTCAGCTCTGACATCTTGTGCAGAGATTACAGTCTTGCTGAACTGTAGAGGCTACTAGGGTAAAGAGAGGAGCAGTGTCACGGCTAGAGAAGAGAGTCCACTACAAGAAGACTCACGCGCTAGTTAATCCTTACCAACACGAAACTAAGCGCATTAGTCTCATACAGTGTCACGAGACGCGTGTGAGTTACATAGGAAAACTTACTGGACATTCAGTGCACCCATGTACCGGACATTCAGTGCACACGTGTACCGGACATTCAGTGCACACGTGTACTGGACATTCAGTACACGCAAAAACGTACGTGCAGTGGACGATGCGCTCCTCATAAGGCAGTCGTGACGCCATGCAGGCGCAATGCAGCCACACAAGCGCCCTCCGACACACACCATTGACCCTACGCCGCTTTCACATCCAACTCATGAGCCGAGGCAAGCGTTGCTTCTCTTGTACGAGACAAGATGAATTTCCATTTCAAAATCGATCATTAGGTTTGCTTGTAGTATTTATGAACAATAGAAATAGCATCCAAGAAAATTGAGTACGTTTAAAACTACGAACCTCTGCTGTGCAAAGAATATCTGTTAACTATCAATATAGAGATGTGATGCTCCAGTTCAATTAAGTAGCTCAAACTAAACCATCAGTAAAACCAGATTTGACAGTCGAATCAATTCAACCATAACCGATGAAATTCGAGACACAAGTGTACCTTGTAAAAATGGCTCGAAGGATGAGAAAATTCTCCAAGACGTTTAATTACTCAATTTCTATTTCATTTCAGTATAACGTCAGCGTTTTCTCTGCAGACCTTTCGTTTTTAATGTACAGAAACAAGCATTTTTCCAAGTCAACTTAGCAGGAGACCCATTGCTAAGTGAAGTTGACAGGTGTCTCCACGGATCCATCTGTAGACCCAAATTACTCTAAACGGTAGATTGAACTGCAGCAGCCTTACTCAGTGAAGTCAAAGAAATACCATCCACAAATGAAAGATTAACAACTTTAATAAGGATGCACGAATGAGTGGGATACAAAATTTTACTGAGTGTAACCAAACGAAGTAAAAGCATCCGTAAGAAATTTCTAGGCATGCAGTTGACCTTGACCATAAAGTGCCCTGGCGGCCCAGCAGCAGAACTGGTTCAGCTATGAAGCTGCCTCCATCTTCGCTCCAAACAAAGCACGGCCAAAAAAGCGCCGGTGAACATTATAGGAAAGCAAACATCGCAGCATCTTAAAACCTCTAGAATAAGCAGCAACAAGAGAGAATTCAGCACCTAAGAAAAAAGGAAAATCACGTATCATAATTTCATAGTCGTAATAAAGGGCAGTTTACCTAATATTCTCCACAATACATACGTCACTCATATGAGGCAGCGAAGGAAAATGCGACAAATATCTTATATTCAGAACGACATGGAGTGCATCACACGAGCACAAGTCAGCCCCACAACTGACCACAGTCCCGTCACACAACACCTCCACCAACACCATAAAGCTCCAATATCCGATAACAAGGCCAGTCCGACGTGACCCCTACAACAACAAAACCAAGGTGGGCTACAATAGGCGCCTTTGCATGCGAGTACAAAGTGAATAAAGACAGAACAGGTGCTTGCTACTTGAGCTCATTCGAGTTCGAGCTTAGAAGAATAGACGTTTAACTGCATGCTCAGGAGAATAGACTTCTAGCTCCAGTAGTAAAGTATTCAAGAAAAAGTCAAGAACTGCAGCTCTTTTAAACGAGTAATTACTTTCAAGTTTCAGATAAAATTACGTTAAACCAACAATTCATCTCTTAAAAACAAATGAGTTCAGTGAAAGTACACGAATTTGGAGCAAATTTCAAAACAGACGACGTACACGCAGCTGCTTTAAGCCTACCATACACAGTGTGATATCCTTAATAAAGTTGGTGAACCAGGAAACCAGTGGCATGACTCGCAAACCAAACTTTAATTCAGAACAGAACAGGATCACCCACCTTTTCGCTCATTAATGCTGAAAAAAATATTTCCTTGAAGCAGTACGCTCGTTTCCGCTGAGATTACAGGTATACAATTTATTGCATTGTTTCACTAAAGCAGTTCTTTCATAGGACGAGATGTATGGAGAACTAACTTTGAACCCTTTGGCGCCGACTGGGATAATGTGTCCCACCAGATTTCAAAAATAGGCGTGAAAAGGTCAAAATATTATGTACTTCAATTATAATGAATATAATATAATTATAATTCAATGAATTATACAAAAAGTGAGCAAATTTCCTTTCGCAAATGCTAACGCCATGCAATGAAATTTGACCAGAGTAAATTATAAACTACAAGGTGTGTTAATAGTTTAAAATTAGGATGAATTTAGATAGCTAAATATTGAGCTGATCAGAAAATTTGTTGTTTTTTTGGCGATGCGAAACCTCTCGTGGAAATCAGATTTCTTGGCCGCCTCTTCCTGTATCGATGAAAGAATGCGAAAACGAATGCCCATTTAGCCAATGAAAAACTGAAACATTCCTTTGACAGGAGGTTAAGCTGTAGAACAGGGATCATCAAACTGCAGGAACGGTTTAAAACCGCAAGGCATTTGGACAAAAGAAAAATCTGTATAGCGAGCGCCGTTGCAGTGACTGACTGGGTCGGTTGCACTGCAGAGAATGCAAGTAACAGTTGGTGTGACTGATAAACAGGCTTCTCACTTGCTCTATAAGGTCGTGTTCTCGGGTCAAGCGGTTAATATGGAGGTGAGTGCGGTAAAAAAAAGAGAGCTTATACAAGTATAAAAGTCAACGCTCAATTAACAACAGTACTCACAGCTCGAAAAATGACAGGGCCGTTGTCTAGTAGAGCCGAACACAGTATAACCTGCAAACATGTGTCTGCTCCTAAAATGCTGATACCAAAATTTAATTTCATAATGAATAAAGCAAGACTGAGGCGAATGTGAATCTAAAATCCTCCGAGAATACAATTCTTCAGATCAATAGTCTCGCAAATCGAACTGTAACAAAGAATTTACAGCACTAAAATCGAAGCCTACAATGAAAAACTCTACACTCTCTTATAATAGTAAGGAAAAACAGCCTCATCATCGTGAAATTGTTCCAATCAGACGACCAAGTGCTAGTTAAGCCAATTAATTTCAGTGTGAGGAGACCATGCGTCGCTCGAGCGGTTTATCTCAAAGCTAAATGTCGGGCAAGCGCACGCAGTGCAAGAAACACGACCCTTATCTCAGTGACAGACAGAGGCCGAAACAGGGAAGTGTAGCCCCAAGCTACGCTGCTTACCACTCAAATAAGCTGATAAGGTCATTGCCAAGACCGGTCATCACCGAGAGAGGCTCTAAAGCCCAATTGAAATGAACTCAGAACAACTTACTGAGATGCAATGACAAATTACTGGCTGGACATGACACCGAGACACGATACACAGACGAATGGAAAATATAAATTGATCCCAAAAGAGATAAGCATTCGCTAGAACTCATTGAACTGAAAACATTGAATATGACGAGTACGATCATCACAAAAAAATAACTTTTAAATACGAAATCGACACTGGGAAGTTGTGATGGACAGAAAAACTGATTGAAGTAACAAATATCCAGATAGCCATGCAAGTTACACCAAACTTCAAGAAATACGAACACAATGAAAAGCAAAAGAAAGTAGAAGACCACACTTTTCTGTGCATATTTTCCACTTTTGTTAAATATATTGGAAGAATGCATCGATTCTTCTTTCGATATGGGCGACGAAAAATTGTTGCGTCACTCTCGATTCTAGAGATGGAATAAAATTTGAAAATGAACAAACCATAATGTATAAAAATGAAACAAATCTTTGTCATTGTAATAACAGTTTTTGGACTACCACACATGTTGAGAAGACATGAATTTCAAAGTAATAAGAGAACTCGGCCCTCATCATCGATACACCTCTTTACACTAGCTCGAGTGTGGTGTGCGTACGCGTTCAGGAGCAAGGAAGACACGGGCGTCGGTTTAATACGACAGGATACATCATTTGGGCAGGTACATTTGCACGCAAGACGGGGGAGTAAGTGATCATACATCTAGATTTATGACCAGACTGCCAAACCTCCCACGCTGGTAGAGTAATTAAAAGTGACAGCTAAGAATAATCTCACGCACGGAAAGAATCAAAATTCCAACAGCACCTAGTTCAGACGTCACGAATAGCGTATGATGCTGATTCGTAAGTCTGATTTAGAAAGTCAGTAAAACGCAGTTCAAATACATAATTTGGCGCAGAAAAGTTACACCACTACAAGAGTGACGTGACGCAGATGATCAACTAAAATGCACATTGTAACAGTGTTTTCCACTGCCCTCAAGAATTACTCGCACACCACGTTACATTTTTACGAACTAATGATAGGAAGTATATAATTTACACGTAAAACTATTGTTTCTACAAGAATTCTGTATGATTTCGATTGAATAGTTACATACGAAGCATTTTTCACCGAATGCCCTTCAGCTAAATGAATATGCCTTAATTTAACAGCTTGCGAATGTCGTAAACTGACCTGCGACTTCCTCTGATGCAAACCTTCAACTCAAAGCCAACATAGATTCCCGCAGATTATATATTGAATATTACCTACTCCTACTGAATTATTCAGGACAGCTGGCGATAGAAAAAAACTTGAAAAACAGACCAAAGATGCGAAGAACTAGTGCAAGAACTAGTTAGGAAACCAGCAAGTCTGTAGCCTACGTTGCATTTAATTTTACTGTGTGACTTAGTGCACGTACCTCATACATGGAAAAAATAGAAACCGGCGCAATAATGTTCTGGTATCACTAATGCGCAAATGCTAGTACGAGTCAAGAACATGATTTTTTTGTACATAATTACACAATTGTTGATGAGGATCATTAACAAGTTAATTACTGACGGGGGTTCATAAATACTTCGATCTCTCTGATATAATCAACGTAGCTCATAAGTAATTCTGCTCATGCACGTTTATAATGTATACTGCGTCGTCAAAGTAAATGGCATGCTAACTTAATAAATCAGATTCTAACTATGCTGGAAACCCCCACTGCATAAATACATTATCGAGTGTTGGATCAATTCAGAATTTATCTACCCTCTCCCTTCCATGCTACAGCACCATAAAGGCCTGCCTGGCAATTGGCTTTCTTAATGTCAAGTAAACCACATCAGTTCTAATAACGATAAAATGCATGATACGCTCGCCATAACAATAAATCTTACCATTAATATTGTAAAAGGCAAGACCACTTTGAGAGTTAGAACTGAGTAGTGCGAGCCTATTGATGAGGACGCTGGTCCTGGGACCGCGTATTATAAATACCAGCACCGCAATCACTTGGGCCAGAGTCCGACGACAGGCAGAACAGGCTGCTCATTTACCGCTCATGACTAATTCGTCAGGAATATTCTATGACTGAATCACAATCGTATCGAAAACCAATTTTATTTTTGTAGTGATGAGCTTCATACTTCAGGATAAGTGAGTTGAGTTAAGTTAGATCAGGATAAAGGAATTAGCGTCGCAGAGGTTAGATCTGGATAAGAGAATTAGGGTCGTAGAGGTTAGGCTCTCGTATTAAATGAAGAACAGCGAACGCAGTACAAATAAATGGTAACATAACAGAAGGTTGAAAAACATCTGTGAAAGATGTAATTTGAATATCCATGTACAAATGAGTAGCTATAGCAATCCAGAAACGATAAAAATTACAAGGACACCTAACAATCACTTTCAGTTTACAGATACCATTGAGAAAGATACGAGAGATGATTATTCCCTTGTAGAAGATAACACTCACTTGAGATAATTCGAATGTCATGTGAGCGTATGCATTCAGTGAATGGACTACGTAGTCATAACGATTGTGAAGCAAGATAACAGAAACATAGTAGACTGCAAAATCAATAGAACCATACCGAACGCTTTACTTAATACTTTTCCAATATTAAAGAAAACAGAGCTTTTTGACGCTCATGTGCGATTATTTGTTGCCGACACCATACACCGAAGAAGGCGAAAACTTTGCAGGCGCAAGGGGAGTGTCTTTCTTCTCCGACTTTCACATTCCTGTTCGATCATTCGGTCTCGTTAGCACAACACAGGAATGTGACGTGGCGGACACGCCGTCGCCCCCAGCATCTGAGCGATGTGGTGGCCTGCTGCTTGCTTGCGGGTTGTCTGTACTTCACAATAGGACGCTTTTACACGCAGGAGTGTTCTGAATAATTTATGCAGAATTAGAACTATGAAGTACGTAAACGACGGAGTAGGATAACAAGCAAACGTTACTTGATCAATACCTTATCCGCTATTCGCGTGCCGAAGGACGCTTTTGCGCACTACAGTTCCTCGAGAAAAACTAATCAAAATATTCTAAACATCGAATTATTTTCCACGAAATAATTACTTTTCCAGAAAGTATATACGTTGAAATATTTTCCTTAATAAAAATGTAGAGTGAAATTAATTTTCTGAAAGTGTAATCCATTTGAAAGCACATTGATATAAACCAAGCCTAGTTAGAAATTTTTACAATTTTGAGAATTCAACCAAAACTCTCCAGTGAGAAAAGATCACGACTTCGGTCTGCCACAGAGGAGCACTGAAGAATAACGCGCTTCAATGCACCTGTTCAGAATGTTTCCAAACATTCTCCTCCAACTAAAAAAACACCAAAGAATACTTTGAGTAAAGGAACGAATATGGTATTATGCTGAAGAAGTCTTTCATGGAAAGGCAAACAGAAATTGCGCATTAAAACAATGAGCAAATTACTTGAAGCTAATCTAACAATTATAGTATTACAAAAGAGCGTGCATCGTGCTGAGTGTCATGAAATGTGAAGGCCGGATTTGTTTCCTCTCGATGAAGTGATCAAATAATAGACGCACAAAAATGTGCCTCCGTCTCAGTGTAAGGTCACAGAAAATATAAGGCCAGAAACAATAGAAAAACGCGTAGATATTCGCATCAGAGTCGGTATGATTGACGCTCCTCTGTAATGCAGATTCTCTAATACTGAAGCCACCAAAACAGCAGGCGTCGATACCACCACGGAAACAACAGAAATGCCGACAGTTGTCGGTAAAATCATCAACGTATATTATGAATACTGAGGGACCTATCTGGATGATCCACGAGCCCGTCCGTTGATAGAAACAGACACTATTTAATTGAGGTTAAGCGTCTAAAATACAACCGTCAATGCAGAAAATATTACGAGTGCTCTGCTTTTACGGGAGTGAGATCGCATGGGTAATGCAGCAGCTGCTGTGGTTGAGCTCCTTCACAGCGAGTCACAACACACCACCTGGATGAAGCGTGTCCGCCTTCCCTACCACTCATACGTCGCACACTTCCAGCAGCTGATCACGCAGCCAAGTCCCCTACATAAAAGCAGGTAAAGAACTAGAACGTCCTCCCGACACTTCCTGTAGCTCATAGACACTTGTGATCGCGTTAATGTTCACACAACCCAGTCTTATCCAGCATATGTCACTCTATACCTATAAGAAATATTGGGAAAATTCTTCGTGCTTTTACTGCGGATGATCCGCCACGTTATCCATGACTGAGACTACAGCTTAACACTAAACACTGTCAGTCATAAGCTGCTTCAAACGAAAGCAACAGGTAACAGTCATGAACTGTTATTGAGACATGAGTAGCTCATAGTGTGACTTAAGATAATAGGCATTAGAAACCTTATCAGATAAAAGTCCATTGACTGGGAGTTTCAGTAACAGTTGCTGTTCAAGTAGGATATTTCACTATCAAGTGTATAAATAACATTGAAGACTGTACTGAATCATTTTTTTCAAAAAATGTTTTTACCCAAACATAATTCCTAAACTAGAATTCAAGGCGTTCATTATAAATAGAAAAACTTGACTTGGCGTTCAGAGCTAACGCAGTAACTAGAGAGACTTGACTGGGAGCTCAGAGCTAACATAATAACTAGAGAGACTTGACTGGGAGCTCAGAGCTAACATAATAACTAGAGAGACTTGACTGGGAGCTCAGAGCTAACATAATAACTAGAGAGACTTGACTGGGAGTTCAGAGCTAACATAATAACTAGAGAGACTTGACTGGGAGTTCAGAGCTAACATAAGAGATCTGAGGCAGTGGAGGAGCGGGAGCACAGGCAGGAAAGCACGACAGTTCAGCGGAAGCCCTGGAGCATAGCTCCTGGCCACGGAATTTTCCTGAACTGAGTACACATCACGAACACAAATTACTGAACACACGTTCAGCAAATAAACTCAGTAAGCCTGCGCATACCTAATTAGATGAAACTACGCTAACTTCACAGAGCGAAACGCGGCGCGTCAGTTTATAGCATACGCATGAACGATGCGAAGCTTCAGACAAATTTGTCGTTCAAGAGTGACTAACTCTTGCTTTAAGTCACGCTCGAGGCTTCTCTGGCATTTGTGGACGAAACTAACATCCTAAAAACGCAGGAAAACGTTTGTTATGTAGTGACGGAAAAATAAAATTGACGGTTTACTGGTACTTACGCACGTATAAAGCGCACATCAAAACATCTTGTGTTCTTCAGGCAAACCTGAATAATCATATCCCTTGTAATAAAACAAGGTGAGTTAAGAGGGACTACGAATTGGTTAAAAGCGAAGCAAATTCCGGTATCTCATTTGCCCAATTTTGTTAATATCTTTCCATTAAGTAAACTTGGAACTGATAAGCTTTAAGAAATGCATTTTTATTATGAAAAAACAAGTTTACTCGACACTATAAAATAATTATCAAGATGTGATCAGAATTTTGTGGATGTGCAATTTATTTTGCAATGAACATGCACGAAGGATTTCAAATGTCCCTATATTTATAACACGTCTCCCGCTGATACATATCCACATGACGGAGTTACATACACAGAAGTACATCTTGGACTAAATAAAGGCCTCTGTTAGCAGCATCTGAAAGCTTTCGTCCCGCAACAAAGGGAAAGGACGTAAACCGGAAGACTCCTCCCGTGCCTGGATGAAAACGAAAAAAAATCCTGATAAATTACAATCGACCGAGCTCTGGCGCAACGGATGTGTTCACCGGTCAGGGATCCAACAGAGACGTCGACGTCGTTTTGTGAAATGAAGGAGGATCTACGCAATTATACTTTACGTCTCAATGGCTTAGATAATCTACATAATATATTGAATTGGTTAAAATGTCCGTTCAGTTTTTAACGTTCCTAACTTCCCTTAAAACCCGACCGACCTTCGAGCGCAACCCAACTTAACAGTTACTGAACGTCTATGCTCAGATGTCATGACGAGACCGCGTATGTATTTAAAGTGTTCAACAGATTTTTAATGTACTCGGTGTAAGATAATGAAAGCTTTTGCAGTAACAACTTCCTAATACACAGTTAAATTACGAGAAAGTTACGAAACGACTATTATGGGAGATTCCAGTATAACCATATTTATACAGGGTGGCGCATAATTAACGCACCCTTTTAAAAAATTAATAATAAATAAAGTATTACCGCAATATACACTGGGTATCTGCAGACAGGATACGGCATGTAAATAAACTTTAAGAGTTCCTCTATCGTTTGCAATTATCCCCATCGTTGTACCTTTCATAGTTTATTTATTATTAATTTTTTAAAGGGTGCGTTACTCATGCGCCACCCTGTACCTCACACTGGTCATTCTTCACGGTCAAGAAATAAGAAAAATCATAAGTGAAAAGATCAAATGACAAGAACAATAGTTTAAGATTAATTGGTTTTACATCTACACAAATTTCTTGATTTTACAACGTAAGAAAACTCGTAAATAAAACAAAATCCTTCCCGTAGCCCCGTAACGGTGGTAGCATAATCCGTAGAGTTTCCACACGCGCAGGTAAGATTCAAACTCCAACCGTCATGAAAAACAACTGCTCCGCTTCGCTGACTTTCATACAGACGGCCGTCACAGAGATGATGTGGTGGGATGAAGTTTAGTTAAAATGATGAACGTTGTGAATTGCACTAATCTTTTTGAACGAAGCCGCAGTAACACTTGCAAGTGAACGCTCGGTCTCGAAACATTGAGTCGCATCTGACAAAGATTGCAAAGCTCGTAGCCAAGAATATTGAGGCATCGTGCTGCCATTGTTCGTACGTGAGAGATTTTAGTCACAAATGTTACTCTTTTGTTACGTAGAAATTTGTAACTCTAATTCCCGAATAGCAGAAGTCATAAAATGACAAATGAAATTATAAATAAGAAAAAATTGACATACACGTCCTTGTTACCCTTGGTATCGGAATCTCTAAAATTTAAAATAAGTCCTACGAATTTTAAACAAAAACTGAAGACTCCAGCTCCAAGACTGACGGAAACTCAGTTGAATGACAAATGTTTTCACGGCAAATATATGTTTCTGAAATGCATATTCCCTAAAATTTCATGAATATTCTCAAGTTTTATTTTTAACTGCAGAAGGGCTCGAATAACTGGTGCTGGTGCCTCCATAATGTAAGTTCGATAAGACAAATGTCACAAAATCATTGAACTTAAGCTTTAGAACATACGGACTTTAATCTCTAAATTCCAACACTGAATAATGATGGTGGAACTGGAACATACATAATGAGTTTGATACTTCGTACTAGTATAGAGAATGGAAGTATTCACTCACGCACTAAGCTGCAGAGCAGAGTAAGACTGAGTGAGTAGCAAAGCATGGAATTAATTCAGCTGAAATAAGGCTACGATCGCGCGTCATTTTTTTCTGTTTTTAAGATAGTCATTAAACGAGTTCTGTGTTGGCAGAACATTACCTGTAATATTGAGCATTATTTACCGAGAGACTTTTGACATAACTCCGAGACCATCGTCCAATGGAAACGGAACATACACAATCCGGTAGGCTTTTATCATGTTTTTAATCTACTATACTTGAGAAATGAAGGCAAGGACAGCAGCATAGTCCCAGACTGCAAGCAATAATTGTGAAGGAAGCTACGGAGTATAAGTTGTAGGACGACACAATTACTGAGAATTAGCCAGACTTACCGTTATGTCTGTCCCGTCTTAGCAAGTGACTTGTGATACATCAGCCCACGTCCGTCTTGACAGCATCACGTATAATCCGACACCCACTCTGTCACTTGGCACTATTTACTGATAATATAATCTGATAGCTCGTGATTTAGGGGAAAATATTTTATTTTTCACATATTTCGGAGGCTGGCTAGGACGGAGATAGAGCTGGAGGCACCAGGCTGAAGGCACATCGAATTCAAAAGCAAGGCAATAATCGTATCACCTTGGCCAGGTAGCAACACATCAAAAAGGTGTATCCTTGCACTGAACAAGCCAAATAATTACGGCACCCTCTCTATAATATCCTCCTCTAATGCAATACACCACCTCCAACACGAACTTCACATCTCGAGAGGAAAACGCTCCTCTGTTCTCTACATTCACCCCACGGATACTCAATACGCTTGTATTATCTATAAGGCACAGTTCAAACAGCACGTAGAAACGGGTAGATGGACAGCTCTAGCAGCAATAACGCGACACAACCTCTCACAGCGGAGACTCAAGCAACACTGACGTCATTTTATCAACAATAGAACAATAACTAATCTTGCTCCAGAAACAGTGTTGCCGACAACACAGATTTTTCTTTAAAATTTAGAACATGAAATAAGCACATTTCACATCGCAAATAATTATAACATGCAGCGAAGAATTTCTGTAGTGAGTAATGTCACAACACGAATAATTTGAACGTACTTAAATTACATGCTACAAGCAGTGGAACGCCCACACACACACACACAAGGGGTATCAAATCAGGTGCTACCTGTGAATGAGTACAGTATTTTACCTGCCGTGCTATGCAACAATTAATACGAGACATAACCAGCGTGGTAATGCAACAATTAATACACGACATAACTAGCGTCGTAATGCAACAATGAATACGAGATACATAAAGCGTGGTAATGCAACAATTAATACGAGACACAAAAAGCGTGGTAATGCAACAATTAATACGAGACACAAAAAGCGTGGTAATGCAACAATTAATACGAGATATAAAGCCTGCTATGCAACAATTAATACGAGACATAACTAGCGTGGTAATGCAACAATTAATACGAGACATAACTAGCGTGGTAATGCAGTACAAAGCGAGCATCAAACGATCATCAGCAAAATCTACAAAGATCAATAACAATCATTGTGCCACATTTAAATAACGCCATATTACTAATGCGAGTATTCATAATAATAAATTAATCAGTAATAAGTATCAGGATGAAGATAATGGTATTGACTAATGAATAATGTTGAAATTTCCCTACATAGGGAGTCGTAACATACAAATATGAACAATCAGCCTCAGACCATTCAGTAAGGTTTACTTATTCTGAATATTATTATCTGCTTGGAGAACACTTTAATCGTTACATTTTTTTCTAAATTGCAAAATTGCCCTGGAAATGAGTTCAAGGTTCACATTTTTTGCCGTTACTTAAATTACAATTTATGATTCTCAAGTCTAAAAATTGTTCATGAAATTCGGAATCGTATATTAGGTAAGGAATCAAATCAAAACAATGATAACATAAATAATAACATTTGAGCAAGTATAATACTCGTCACAATGTATCAAGTTGTTGTGGTGAGCGAGTGAGGTAAAAATGTACGGCCAGTAGTGCATGTTAATGTCAAATGTCAATCAGAGTTCGTGCAGTAACTGTTGCAAACAGATGGACCACAGCACATACAGGACGTGGCTGCTTCCAATATAAATCCAGTAATAGAACACACTTTAAATTTTCTCATAAGGAAACGCATTTTTTAAAACATTTTAGCAACATTTAATAAATGGCATGGGACTTAGGTAGCAGCCCAGGAATGAACTAAATGGCTCGTTCCTGTTGCCATATTATAATCAAAGAGTCAAGGCACAAGCAAGTGTGATTTACATGTGTAACATCAAGAAGAATGACAATATTAGCCGATCTTAGACGTACAACAAGATGTATTTTACAAGATGAATATCTAATAACCACGTGCGAACTTTTTTCGCTTTGATGTAACAGTGAAAAGAACGTGCACAAGTACGATATCATACAAGAAAGAATCGAAATTAAAAAATAAAAAGCGAATACATGTTGTGCTTCAAAGAATATTCAGGGCCCTGGGGAAGGGCCCTGCATGTGATGAGAGATGTGGCAGTGGCGTAGCAGATCCAGTAATTTAGAACAATAAGGATGGTATTCCTGGTGGGAAGTTATGATAAATCCAACTGTGATAGTCCGTCATATAGGTGGAGTAGTCACGACAACTGGATAACCTGATATCTGATTACTATTATGCATGCAACATTACAATACTGATAACACCATGAAGCGTAAGTGATTAAAGTAAAGCGTACCTGTGTTCATGAACCTGACTAGCAAGATGTGCTATGAAACTGAGCTACAGAAATCAGCTCACAACGAGACACCCAATATGTAGTCGCTATACATACAACACATTCAGGGAAAATTTATCCAGAAAATAGTAATTTCAAATTATGCTACTTATTTGGAAAAGTAACTCAGTGAGCGAATTTTATCAACTCACACAAACACTATTTCACAAACCATTTTTTGGACAGAAAAATGTGAGCAACAAGTTTCTGTAACAGTGTAACATAAATTCCTGTTCATGAGTGGAGCCACCAACGAACACGTATTTCTTTACTGACTTGAGAAGCTCTTTGTGATCAGTAGTGAGATGCTGGACGTAAGAAAGCCATTTTATTCATCAGGAATACAGAAGGTGATTTCACGCTCCATTATACACGAGAGTTTCGACGGGAATACGCCCGTCCTCCAACGATGGCAGGCGGTGACGACACGACAGCGACAGCCGCTGCTTCACCTGCTGTAGTCTCGAGGAAGCAAGACCACCGTGTCCATGACCTCATACTTTCCGCTATCAATAATACACATTCCTTAAATTCAATGCTAAATTAGCGACTATGCACCGGATTGTTGATAGCAAAGGGATAAACTTATACGGTTATTGAAGTGAACTAAGGTAAATCCATATGAACTCAAATCTGATTAGATATATTTAATTCATCCGTACCCGATAACAGTAAAAGAATGCAGGCAAGATACGACATTTAGTCATACAACTTACATTCGTATACAGTCTACGAAAAAATGTTCTTATGCTAATTTTCAAGAGTACTCCGTACACGTACGAGCACCGAAGTCACACATGTACAACAATTGAAACGTTAAAATTTTTTGTGAAACCTAATATTCCACTACATTTACAGTACATGTTTGTAGAAAAAGAGTTAAGCTTCAATAATGACAGTTGCAAGTGCTTGTTATTTCTGAAAAAATCGTAACAACAAATTCAAATGAAAATAAGAAATAAAACTTGATCATAGAAGTGGCAATACATGAACACGCATCATTGACACAAGTGACGGCTGCGACACACAGCAGTATAGTGAATCTAGAGCACAAGGAGCAATAAAAGAAAAAGAGGACTAAGATGAAAAGATTAAGATGAAAATTAAAACCTCGTTGAAGAACTACACAGAATAGATTAAGGAACCGAAACGAGTCAATGACCAGAAAAAACGCACAAGCAAAGCGCACCAAACTTCTAAAAATATAGGAAATTAAAGAAACACAAGTGGGCAAGTGGAACAATTCAACAGAGAGAGAAGCTCTGCATGCCGAGACCCAGGAAGTCATGCTATGCATTTCATCTAAAAGTGGTCATAGCGGCCACCGACCTCAAGAACGTCGCTCGTGGGTCTTGGCGTGCCAAATTGAACCTAAATCTAAATCGTGGACGAAACGTGAGTGCACATACTAGTGAAAAAAACTTCTACTCAAATTGTGTATCTTTTCCAAAGAAAAGAACAGTAGCATCGGTTTTTATTCGTGGACGCGTGAGTGAAAGCAGATGAGCTGATGCACGGAAAATCAACTCAGCAAAGTCATTCAACGATGCGTTCTAGAATCAGTATTGCGTGTCCACTTATGCGCTCATCTCTATTTGCTGAGCAAGATGCTCGATGAAGTAAAAGTGCAAACACATTTCAACATTGGTCCACAAATCACTGACAGTGCATACATGAGGAAGATGTACCAACTAATACTTATAAAACACGTGACATGAAGTGATATCGTATTTCAGAAGTTCCAAGGTATTTTTTTTCACACGAAGACAACTATGAGAGTGTGTCATATCGATGGGCTAGCCACGACAACTGGTAGACCTGGTATCAGTTAAGATAAGATAAAGACTGGACGACGAGAAGTTCGAAATGAATAGTACATTTGTCTTATAGACTGCATCTACGCGCTGCTTGAGTTGCTGAACAATGGAGGCTTCACAGTACAGAAAATACTATCATTATTGCTTGCAACCCTTGCACTTTCATCTCCCATACGACACTGACACATATGAAACATATTTTACTCAGTTTAAGTACCATCGGAATAAATACTTTCTATGAAATTGCACAAATAAAATAATTTCATACTTCAGAACGTCCCAGTTTATTATAAATGATTGTGGGCATTAAGTTCACAGAAGTACGTGCACACTGGAGGCGACATGATTTGAAGCAGAGAAGCTTTAAACGAATCTGGGCATTGTGATGTGGGGAAACTACTGCAGTTCAAGGAGCTTAAAAAGGAGCTTCCTTCTCGTTAAAACACCTTTAAACATATTTCATGACAATTTTCTTGCACGATTCTTGAATAAAAATAAGTCAAATTTCAAACATCATGCACGTTCTTCTATGTATATATTCACTAACCTAACAGCTGCAGGTCTTTCCATACAGGTCTCCTATTTTCCGACAATAGATTTAGTTCATATAAGTTCCAAAAGGAAGTTAAAAAAAATAATCTCAACTTTCATCCCTAAAGGGCGCGATTAAAACGAATTACCTTTATTATATGAAGGCAGTTTTTCAAAAGTTTGACCAGGTTTCTCTCATTTAATACACGTATAACATATCAAATGTTCTATATACCGTATTTACCGGCATATGAGACTAAGTACTGAGCGTAAACTGGGTTAGTGAGCGTCAGAGCCTAGGCCTACGGGAGGTCTTAAACTTCACCTACGATGATAAGACGCAGGGCGATTTTTTGAGCCAAAATTTTCGAAGAAAGTGTGTCCTACATGCCGTCAAATACAGTACTTATCAAACACGATTGCTAATTGAAGAATTTACCATTTATATTCCACTAGAACTCTTAGTATTGCTATTTTTGGTTCAATTTTTTATTTTTAAAATCCATCAGAAAAAATACGATTCGGTGTATTCACTAATTTTTTTACCCCATGCATCGGGCTGCACACCAGAGGTATCTGTTGTTTGTCCTCCGTCAGAAAAGGAGCGGCGCTGATTTAGTCCTCTTCCTTGTTAGCAAGTCACTTCTGGTCATGCGCAGCCCGTGCTCCGGACATGGTCATCTGCCAAGTCTGGAAGACGCGCTGGACACGGAAGAGATGTTGCATTATGTACCATTTCACCAGTACCTGAGGTCGTTGCGAGATCTTTGTTAGCTGCCGAGATTGTGGCTTGTCGGTTATTTCTTCCTCGAACGCCAACTTAGCCAAGTCAACGTGAAAACCAAACGTGAGATTTAGAAAACTGTGAGCGCTTAGTGGCCTCGTCATGCTTAAAAAATATCTACACTTGAGTCAATTTCAAAGTTCCATCTCTCAAAACTCGCGAACAAAAACGATCTAAAAATTAAGAGGCCTCACAACAGCAATCAGATTACAGTTGTATATTAATACACTTTTGTGTATTAATATTATTAATACAGAAAGTGTAGCTGATACGTACACTTGCATCTTTCAAAACGTCATAGGTATACCCAAATAATGTTTTATGCCCAAATAACAATGTTTTATGTACTGACAAACGTCTACTACATTTTGAGTTCACGACAAATTCATGGTCGACCACCTTCTGTATCTACTCTTCTGATCTGTAGAACTGCTCCGCTTCCTCTCAAGCCTTCACTGTTACAAGATCGTCTTCAGTTTAACTGGACCGCAACGAATCACTCGTGAAATTTCAATTCCTTTACCATCAAACGGGAGGAAGCTGCATGTGTGGCAGCCAAAAACTGTAAGAACGTTGATGGACGATGCTGAGGTCGAGCGTTGCAACTACGGGGTGCAGCAACATAGCTTCCTTTTTTTCAAAGCAAAGCGCTTCGAAAAAAGGAAGTTATGTTGCTGCACCCTATATTTCTTGTGCTTGCTAATTGCCACCTTCTACACGCACCAGTAAACACTGAGGAAATACAGTTGAGGTAATCTCTTTTATTCCTAACGACCTAAATTGGCGAGGCTCGTTCTCTAGGAGCGCGTCAATAGTCGGTTTTCGTTTATTTGAAAACGGACAATTTCCACTAAGAAAATTACTTTGATTGCTTAGCTTTGTCTATGAAATATGAAGAGTTGTGCATTTAGACAAGTCAAAATACTGCAAAGGAAATGGAACGTGATTTTGAGTACCTCACTCAAATTAAAATGCGTATTTTTAAGCCCGTAATTTGACTAAACTCGTTCACTATTCTATAGTAAAACCAGTTTTTCTGAAGTCTGCCAAGACACTATTACCTTTCCTCCTCTATAAATGTTCCAGGATCCACCTTGTCCCTTTGAAACGTTCAGTTCCTAAGACATGCGAAGCAAAGGAGCATTCCGTGAGCCCACCTACCGGAGGTGTGTGAGTAGCTAACACAACACCGATGTAAACTATACTTTCAATTCGGAAATGATAGAACAATACACTTGTATGTAACATGATTTAGAAAACTTGACCATAAATACCACATAAGATGATGGTACCATTGTAGTGAGTGGAGTGCTCACAAAAAAGTCAACGATCAAGTTGACAGCCGAGGTAAAAACATCCATAACTGATAATATAAACAATGAGGAGAATCAAATCTACTTCTACAATTACAGAAAAAAGGCCTATGATCAAGTAACGGCTAGTCTTCTCCTTTCCCTAATAAAATGCTTAGTCCCCCAATATTAAAAATACTTGAAAGAAGTACGGTGAAATTTCCGAAAGCCCCGAAATAAAAAAATGAAACAGTTCACTAATCATCAGAAAATGTCACTTCCTTAATTTGATTTGCTTTTCAGTAAAAGATAATTCCGTCGAGTACGGTATAGCCTCCTAAAATTTGCGGATATCTACAAAACTGATCGTTGTTACAAACACTAATTTCAACACTATATTTAAATCCTACAGGAACTATGTACTTGTAAAGAAAAAAGTTACAAATATCCTAGCGTTAATCAAGGTATATAATGATAATTATACTTTGGTAGGAAGAGCTCGGCAAACATTGAAGTGCTCGAGTTCAAAATTATGCTAGGTAAACGCACAGACAAATCATTTATATGCAAGTAATGAAAACGCCGCACATTAAAGCAGTAAATTTATTACCTAATAAAATGCAGAATCAGATTACTCTCGAGTCTGAACGCATAGGTTTGTACAGCAAGTGCATTTAAATATTCTTTTTGATATCCCATTATAGACCTACGATTTAAAGTTATCAAAAAATACACAAGTGCATCATGAACAGGGAACTGTCCAAACTACTACGCGTTATCTCTGTAAGACAATCAAGTTTCATGGGCATTGATCATGAGACAAAACCTGTTCAGTAAACGTGGGTTCCCAAGCAGGAGGAAGGCAGCTCCAGTGAAGGTCACCGGAGATTTCCAGCCTTCGCAGGTCACTGAAGTCAAACCTCACGCATCCTAATAAGCAGCCTCACGAGCCTCGGCTTCACATCAATGACATTCTCGCCAGGACTGCAGTCTCCCCAGAATATAGTGCTGTGTCTCGCAAACATTCCACTATATAATAACTAGTAGACCCACATGCGAAAATTCACGTCTTTTTTACTGAATTTTTTCGTTGCCAGTGGATGCAGGCTTTGCGACAGAGTTTCCACATTGAAGGATGTGCCTTTGGTATCCACAATACCATGTTTACAATACATGTATACCCTACCGAATTTCCTTCCTTCTAAATCCTTTACAGCGTGACAGAGAGATAGACCAAGCAAGCAACAAACTGTATTATTATACAATGGAATACACAGTTTGTTGCGTGCTTGCTTGGTCCTTCTGTCATGCGCTTAAGATTTAGATAGGAGAAAATTCGGTATGGTATACATGTACTCGTATTGTAAGCACTGTATTGTGGATACCAAAGGCACATCCTTCAATGGGAAACTCCTTCACAAATCCCACGTACACTGGCAGACCAATAGAAAGAAACAAGCAAAAAATACGTGAATTTTCACGTGTGGGTCTACTAGCGCACCCAATATTAGATAAGATCATTTTAATATCTAGCAAGGACTCATGTACACATCAAATTGAACAGTGCGCGTACTGCATTATTCAAATGTCCATTCGACGCAATAATGAGTGAATGATAAATACGAACAAATTAATCTTTTCCGATCCCAGAATGTATCTACTATATATAAGTAGTGAAAAATATAGATTTAACAGCAGATAAATGGACATCAACTTCTACCAGCACCTACTTTTTTGCACAGATTCAGATTTCGTCCAACAAGGTCTAAATAAAATTCAACACTGCCTCGAGCTCATTTAAAATATTAATGATGCGTTGTGAACAAAGCTTCTCCTATCAAGAAGTACAAAGTAAAATTAATTTTATGGGGCACGAAATCCTTTTCAGTTCAATTAAGAATGCATTCAACAACTTGCAATTTATAACAGTGAAACTTACGTCGCATTGTTTAGAAAAAACAAATCAATAATAAATTAAGTCATTTCCATGACAAAATAAGTACGTCAAGTTTATAACCTTTACAAATCTGATATTTATGAAATACAGAAAATTTCCTAATCATATTCAGTCGAAGGATAATTTTGTTTTTTGAATTATCAACAAAATGCAGTCAAATGTCATTCGAAAACATTATTTCAGAGCTATAACCCTCCCAGTTTCAAAAATGATATAAACCAATAAAGATCGGCACTCGTAGAAAAAAGACCATAAAGAGGCACAAAATAATTTGCTAGAACAGTAGTCGCACAAAATTAGCTGCACGGAAGTAAAAATGAGAAGTGTGTTTCAGTTTGAGTTAGGGACTTATCTTTTACACTCCGTGGTTTTGGGGGAGTTGGGAGGTCTCTGACTCAACTCTACGTGATTCTCACTTAAATCTACCACAGATTCTTAATCAGTACAACTAAATCTTTTGTGTTGCTAAAGTATTCTCTGAAGAAAGTCACGTTCCCTTAGGACGCTAGCTGTAACGTATTCAATCAGCATCTCCCTCTGAGAATAAGCCGAAAATTTTATCTTCCAAAACAGCAAGTCTCCTAAAATACACCAAAGTACTACTATGCCCTTCATCGCGTTGTTCCATAGTATAAAAGGTACTATTTTGTAAGTAATAAAAAACTCATTACAATCATCCTGGACCCCAAACAAATATTTTTTGTTTCATCTTTCACGAATATAAGATACTCACGGGTGCACGGCTCGTAAAAGAATAATCATCAGGCACTTCGTTCAATTTTTTTTCTGAATCCTGGCCTTCATTCAAAGGCTAAAATGGCAATTTTTGCAGAGTTAGGACTAGTTCTATTATTTTGCAGGCACTGAACAGCAAGCCTCAAGGTTACGAGTAAACTTAAATAACGTGTTGAGCGGAATATACAGGCCGCCCGAGATCTAATGCTCCATTAAAAGTGAAATATTTCATTTTAAAGATCAGCAAAATTACCGATGCAGTTGTCAACGATGTAAAAGACGAGTTGGTAGCCTCTTCAATAATGAGCTATACGAAGGCGATGTTACTTGATCTTTATCTTGAACTATCTTAATAAAATACTTTAAAATTCTTCATTATACACCACCGACAGCAGAATAATTCATAGGACTCGTAACACAGATATAACATGTTCGAGAAATGAATGCACCCGTGTAAAATTCATTAATCGCAGGAAGTAAATAGCATGAGTAATGCAACTCAGCGTATAAAAACTCACAATACTCAAAAATATTTGCAATGACTCGGAACGTGACATTAGTTTAACGAGGCCATGGACTGTCATGCATGACCACGAAGTGAATTAACAATCTCAGCAATGAAAGGCTCTAATGAACAACGAGGACCTTTTTTCTAACTACGAAAATCAAAGGCTTAACATGCAAAAAAATCGTTAACTCTACCTTGAAAGTGTGTGCTATATTGCATATAAAAGCCATTGACATATAACTTCGAACGGAAAACTGAGCTGAGGCTTACGAACCGGCACAAGTTACACCTGCCAGTAGCCATGTAGCTAAACAAGATCCTGAAAGCAACATTAAAATGGTACTATAGAATACACCATATACAATACTGTACAATACAGAATATATATACACAATATATCCATATATTCACTGAATGTGAGAAAGGCACACTCGACCCAGTAGTTCAAGGCCAGATTTGATCAGTGAACTTTAGAGTGACGCAACGTTGGAGCACTGGACCCTAATGGAGAGATCGTGACATCAGACAAAAGCTTTCAAGCAACGGCATGACATAAAGAGCTGGACTACGAGGCTCGTCGTATCATAGTGTCGTGATCTGGACACGTCAGCTGTCACTCGTTAAGCTGGACTCCATTCCAGCGATCTAAGATGCTGTGGAGTGTCCGATTAGCACGTCCAGATTCCAGACCTAAAATTGAAACTAAGGAACCGCAAGGTACTTCATCAAAATAGAGTCAGAAAGAGATTTTTCATGTTATTCATCAAACATTAACATTAATGTACATTAGCTATCAACTTGAAACTTAGCGTGTTCCAGGTTAATGGAAAAGGATAACAATAAACAAAGTTGTGCAATGGAGTCACTGACACAATGAAGAGATCATTTGAACTCAGATTTTGAAATTTAACGGTAAAAATTTACACGATTAAATAAAGTAGGAAAAATTGATATTTTGCCGCACCCTATACAACTCGCTCTAACGCCCCACACAACGGATGAAGTATAGCAAATCTTCTGCGTTACTAAATAATTCCAACTTGTGCGCCACATCAAACTACAACATTATTATTATCATTACATTCTTATGTTCACCACCACAGTCAAATCAAACTGCAACAGCTGGGCACAATTATTCGATGGTATAGTGCCAGATCTTCTGGTAAACATGGTGCTTAGGGATCAAAACTTGACAAAGATACAGGCGAATGAAACAGTTTTGATCTCCAGCCGATTGTAGTTGAAGCCAGTTTTGCGATGCTCATGCACGAGCTTGTGGCAGAAAACAGCGTTATTTTTCAATCAGTACGAAACTAAGTTAAAACGCTTTAACCTCGACAGAAATTTATAAAATCGATATCCTAATAACTCATCGCTGAATTAAACAAAAGGAATTAATTAAACATACATCATATAACACTGTCACAAAGCTCTCTTGACGAGATGCTAGGGTATACTTTTTAGAAGTATGTCAATGAGCATGCAAAAACATGAGATTTTATGATGCTTTATGATGCTCATACATGAACTTCGTGTTATGCTTTTGTAACGATTATCCTGGTAGGAAAAATGTGGAAATAATATTGACATGAGGCCCAGACCTAGAACACAGACTTAGAGATATCTATAGAGAACTCCCGATCTATAAAAATGGGAGTATCAACAGGGCTGCAGAGATGCCAGTGTTGAGCAGTTATCTTAATATTTGAAGAGGCTCATTTCTTCTGTGGCTGCTGCTTCCGGATCAGGGCGAGGTGACCGCATAGAATTCCGTGTACCCAGGGCACACAGAAGAGACTGAGTAAACTTGCAAAAGCTCCTTTCTCGCCTCAAAAGATTAGACGCTGTTGTAGCTGCAATAGCACGGCAAACTTCCCTTTTTATAACAAGTATACAAAATAGAAACTCAAACGTCACACTCTGAACAGTTATTGAATATTTATGGTGTATGAAAGTGAGAACAAGAGAAGGAATAGAAAATATTCCACTAATTAAAAACACGCTAATACAAAAAATTACTCTAACTGTGCGGTTAATGGCAATGCGTGAGTCGACAACAACCTAAAAATGCAGTAAAATGGGCGGGTTGAGCTCAAACTAGAGGACGGGGGAGACAAGGACGAAATGTTGCTAATTCTCTTCATCATGGCCTTCCATTAGAAGTTCTCAGCAGGTATAGATGATAATGTTTGGTTTAGATGACACATGATAAAAAGGTTCACGTTACTGCTGAAACAGCAATATCATCGTGGACACTTAATTAAAACATATTCAGATCATACGCATTGAGGCAAGTCGGGTCCGAGAGAAAGTGCCCATTCTCAACTCCTCGATGATGGCCACGTCACTGCAGAAACACAAAAATCCGCACACAAAATCTACCACTGAAATCTCCAATAAAAAACGAACAGAAATCCGAGAAGTGAAAGGATCTCGCTCCTATAAAGACGTTAAGACATGACCGCTGTCGAAACAGAGAAGCCGTCAGCAATAAATAAACTTTTTATACGCCGGAGAAAATACGAGCTAGACAACACAGATGACACTGTTAACGACCTTCTGAAGAAAGGATAGCGCATGTTAGAAACAAGTGGGAGGATCCTGCATTGGAAGAGAAATGTCTCGAGTTGCTGCCTACTCGAAGGTGAACGACTTTCACGGCGAGAATAACGTTAGAGAATGAAAAAAGAGTTAAGAAACAAATCAAGGCCGAGTCGCTCGGAATGTCAGAAAAAAGTTGTTGTAATTTGAGAGTCCTGAACACTTTAGAAGACACACTTAAACCGATCGTACAACAGAAGGAACGATAAGTATTTGAACGCTAAGATGTACATAATCTTTTGAAGTTATACAACGTTCTAGACAATTCGCATAAATACAAAAGTACGGAATGATTTCGAACAATGAACACGAGCTGAACAAGGCAAGCACTGGAACAAAGAAAAACCACAGTTTTTCTAGTTGTCTCCACTCGACTGATATTAGACACTTAAAATTATAACAAAAAATTAATTTTATATGCTTTTATAAAATTATATGCTTTCAATGGGCTTCTATCCGATGGCGTCATTTCCAGTAAATTTCGAACAAATAAAAGCTTCGTAAAAACTAAATTAGTTTTTGCAGCGTCAAATCACCGAAGTCTATTGTATTTTTATTAGATCGCCGTTCCAGCTTCCTACTATCACATTACAGCCCCTTTCATTTTCAGTATACAACTCACAGGATTTGTTAATTACGCGTGAGATCAGTACATAGAAGAGTCCGACTTCAGCTAGCAGACAGAACAAACCAACACTTCCTCTTTGTGCTGAACACGTTCAGGTCGCCTATATTCGTACCTCTTAGTAGCTTTCATGGTTTACTGGACTGCTCATAGCTCGGCTTTCATACTTGAAAATGTCTTAAAATTAAATTAAAAATTGGTGCTTTTCGTGCAGTTCCGTGTGGCATTTTGTTCGGACAACCCGCACTCGTGCATACGAGCAGCCACAGTCAAGTGTCCTGCACCTCGACCACAATGACTCAGCACTTCCTTTGTAGCCGACCATTGAGAGTTGTGGCCGTTGCAATCTTCCAAATCGATACGGTTTCCGATAATGCCAGGCTTCATGGCCTCTATAATCTTAATCATTGAATTGACTGACCACACTCCAAATATGTACCATGTTGAAAACGCTAAGGAAAATCCAGCACTTTTCCCATGACATGTAGGGATGGTTGAAACACTTTGAAATACTCGTACATATTAACAAATTTTCCTAAAAGAACGAACACGGGCAACTGAAAAATAAACGTTCAGTAAAATATTAGAATAAACATAGAAGCTATGTTATCCATGAGGGTGAGAAAATAATAAGCGCCTGGCTTCCCGGCTGTAACCACACTTATTTGACTTGGAAGAAGAGATAATTTATGCAAGAAATGAAGCACGGGAGACAGAGGAAGAAGCCTGGCTATCACAGCCATCAGTTAATTGGACCCGCCACGCAGCCTTCAGTCTCCGCACTGTGCGGGGTCATCACGCAGGGAGACAACGTCCAGTCATCAATGATGCCCACAATAACTTAATTACAGCCATCAAGCGCGTGTCTAATGTGCCAGGTAAATAATGAATCATGCAACGTACGCAATAACCTTTTCAGTCGCATCGCGGCAAGTTATACCATGATTTTTTTAGTCAAAAACGTGAATCCTCTAACGGGCTTATAGAAATGGAATATTATCACGATAAAATTGGGTATCCAATGTTACTGCTTAAAAAAATGCATCGTGATTCAGCATTATAAAACAATTCCTACTTTCACAACAAATTCTTGTTTTGATAATGATGCAGGCCAGCGTAACTAAGCAAGCTGCACATCAAACGCGACTGCAAAATCGTAAACATGTTGCAGGAATGCGTAAACTCGTTCCCAGGGTAGCGATTTGTTTGTAAACTCCATCGCTTTAACTGGTAAAACCAAGAGTAAGGCAAACACGTAGCCTTAGTCCACACGCAAACTAATAGAATGCAGGTCCACGGTTTAAAGCATTTATTCAGAGAAAATTATTTTACTACAAATAGTGTTGGATTAAGTGACTGGCAAATTCACGATAATTCTCAAGTCACGGTGCAGCAGCAGGAGTCCTCCAAACCTTCATCATGGACAATAGTGATGGACAACGAAAACATATACCTTCATCCTGAACACCCGCTGTGCAAAGATATTTTTGATTTTTCATGTAACATCCCGTTGTGCATCGCTAAGTACGAAGCCTAAAAGAAACGTTATATAAACAATGACGGCAACACACATTACAGTTTGCCGTAAGAAACACAACATAGTACCACAAGAAGCATGGTGAACTTTTCTCACACATCTAAGTACATTTTTATCCTTTCAACCACCAAAGAAATATATTTAGTAGCGTGCCTACGACGTGCAGAGGATGTCTCAGCACGTCAAGCTTGATTCTGCGCATGATGAGCGGCTCCGATTCAACCTATTCAATTAGTTATAAAACACATGAATTGTCCAAGTAAGCTTCATATTTTGTGTCCCTGAATGCATAGAATTCAACCGTAAATTCATAGTATAAAGCCCTAAAATATCAAGGCTAGAACAATATTTTGGACCCAGAAGTTACCGATCTTAGGCTAGCATGGCCACAAAACGACCACGATTGCAACCTCGAGCGGCACAACATCACGTAAACTTGCAATCAAGCCCAATGATGCAACACGCAGTTATGAACTCTTCGATCTACACTACACGTCAGCTGCGAGATCTTTTAGTTGCTAGGCAGACGTATGAAGATGCAATCAAAATCAGCGTGAGTTCAGGGACAAAAGAGTAGGACCACACAAGTTCACTACATAAGGAGCAGACTTGAACATATCATTTGCGCACGAGGTCCATCATCACGCAATTATTATTATTAGTATTCTAATTCTGGTTTAACAACCGCAGCCACAACAGGAGCGTCATTGTCATGCAATTGTATCATATGTACATTAGAGAGGTACCACGGAAAATTGCTATCATACTCGTAGAATGAAAATTTAAAGAAGCGGAGAATATCCAGGAGGTTTTTTTAGTTACTGTTTCATGATTCGAGAAACATTAACATTAAGAAGCCAATCCACGTTCGCAGAGGCAGATTTAGAGTACACCATTGACCAACGAGACAACCAATTAATATTTATTCTAAAAGTTGATTAGGATATTCTGGCACAAGCTATAGTCTTAATTAGTAAAAAGACAAATAGAAAATTTGAAAGAATCTAGCTTCAAATAAATCAGATTATATTATCGTCTCACCACAGTAAGTGTTCAAAAAGTATTTCAGCACTAGAACTGAGCAGCCACGACATAGAAAAGGGAAATAAATCCAGGGAAAATAAGTAAAATGTTTGTGCTGGAGATGTGCACAACATGCCAGCAATTCCTACAGAAAATAAAGAAACCGAGGAAAAAATGAAAATCTCATTCAAAACTATACCTACAGTAGTTTCTTGCAACAAGTGTCGCTGGTTCTGCAGTGGGTGGGTAGCTAGTGTCATATCTGAGGAACATAAAGTTCCCAAGATATACTGACTAGAACAGACAATCCGTGTATTCTGCAATGAGTTCAGAAACACCACATCTTCTTGCGATGAGCGCTAAGTTTCGCAGATACCATGAAAAACAATCCCTAGTTGAAGACCCTCCTGAGTAGCAAACAGCATGAGCGAGAACCTTCGTCACAATTTAAAACTGACTGATTTAAAGAAACTTTATCAACTGAATAGGGAGACCGCTCTGACAGTTTTGTAAAGGCCATGATGTTGACGAGAATAAACACAGCAATCATTCGTAAGAATAATATGGTTAAGAAGGGACATAGGAGCGAGAACGCTCACGATCGCCCTACCTATCGACAAAAAACACATTTAAAGGAAAACGGCATGAACGAGGGAGATCAACGAGGGCAGAGGGGTAAAGTGAGAGGCAGGACAGATGGTCGACGGAGGGAAATGGTCTCGAGTAAACATCCTCGCTCAGAGGACACACACCAGCTTCTGTTCCTTCTCACAGCGACGCCGCAACTTCAGTGAGAACAAAGAAACCCAACACGAAACACTGTTTTGCAACAACAGAAAACTCTCTTGAAATGAGGTTTGAGTCGTTCAATCACAGCATCTGTCCCAATTGAAGTTACCACGCGTTGTAACGAGCAAGCGATGACAACTTACAAGAAACACTATGTTGGGATTGAATCCTACGCATTTGGACTCACCAAAACAATGAAAAGGACAGAAAATAGAAGTAAAGAATTTAGAATCGCTCAGCGATTGCCCAACACTTAATCGTTTACCTCAACGAAGCGGATACTGATGGGATAAATATTCCAATACAATTAATGTTTAAATGCAAAAAGAAATGTTATTTTGTATGTTGATCTATAAATAAAAGTTTGCTCATGCATTTCAGCTTCAAATCTTGAACACTCAGAACACGAATTCGAAGTAGAAAAAATAAAATAAAATTAACGTAGCTTATCACGTTAATTTTATTGCTACCCACACATGACTTCTGCGAGAGCAAGCACATTCAGCAAATATATATTAGACAATTGAAAAATTTTGATACTAATTTGGAATATTAAATTACCACTCGGTCCATACCAGTACGGACACAAGATGGAGGAAACTTGAGAGTGTACAAGTCTATTTGATAATTACCATTCACTGATATAATGACGACCCTGATTCACAGGGTGAGCCAATATCGTTGATGATGAAATGTGGAGTGCAGGAAATTCTGAACGACAATTCCTCAAATCCTTTACCAATAATAGAAAGAACAATTACCAAGTGACATGCCATACAGAAATGAAAATGACACCCCACCCAATACGGAACTTCAAGCTGATTTGAAAAAATAGTGAGAAAATAAAAATGAACAGATCATGTGCGCACATTCCGCTGGATCTGAGACTCCCAAAATTGGTAAATGATTACAAATTCAGCAGTCCAAGACGGCCTAAAATGAATTTTTTAAATGAAAATATCCAAATTGGATGCATTTGCAGCAACATCAATAGCGTGAAATGATTCACGAGCAATGAAATCATCAACAGTGAAAATTAACAAATTAATAGACAAATATTTTGATGACCTAGAGAGATGAGACATTAATAAGCAACACCAGTGAGGAATGGAGGAGTTGTTAGTCACGGTCAGTGGGCACAACTTGAAGCAGTGAAAGGAAGGCACAACACAAACGAGCAAGACAAAGGTAGTGCCGTAATACTTGATCAGAAGAGCAGGTCGTTACAGAGAAGCTCACCTGGACCCCACAACGACAGGAGACAAATGCAGTGGCATGTATACAGGCCATCCATCCTGTGACCTGCAGAAACTTGACTCTGCGTTTTGGTGGGTACACTTTGCCCTACACGGTATATTCAATGCGTTGAAGTTTACTTTCTTCTACACTCATTCTATTACATCTCGACTACATGCTTCGGCCTATATTTACGGTATTTTATGCAACAGCTTTTGCTCTATGCCTATGGTCACGCCACAAGACGGTTTGTGCATATCATCGCACTTACCATATGTTTCAACACTAGGCGCGGTACGCCTCGCTCTCCAAGGCCATGTTCTACACTTACGCTTCCTTAAATTACTCTATTTTTGACCTACACGCCCAAAGTCCGTAATGTACTAATGGTTGTTGTAGAAGCACGTAAAGTAAGTACATTTATTCACGATAATTGAAAATTTTCTTTGACACGCACAATTGACCTGAATTTTATTAATCGTATCTTAACGTAGTACGCTGTACAGTCTTATTACACGCTCGTGTACTCCTGGTACTGTACATGCTTTGTATCACACACATCGTCAAAAGAAGTTTCTACTTACACTCCTCATTTGAACAAAAATACTCCAAGAGAAGACACGTACTTTCTCGAGGGAGTTTTCCCAAAGTAAACTTGGTAATAGTCACGTATGTTGAACACCGTATTCTTGCAAAGCATCAGTAGGTTACCAATCTTCATGTTCTTGAAGTTAAAGGGTGCAATACCTACATCGTACAGAAAATATAAAAAAGTTAAAACGGCAGACGCTAAAGGAAATGCATAAACATGACGTTGCCTCAATAACATTGAAATAGAGAACAATTTCAGATTGCTCTAAACGGTTTAAAAAATAAATCAATTCGAGTTTCCCAACGCTGTTCTATCATTCACACGTGCTGATGTGAGTCATACTTTAAAATAAATACTAATTGCTACACTTGTCGAGAATCGCATGCAAGTCCTCCTGATGAAGCTAAATGCAGAACATCTGCAACATCTATCATCGACGGAATTAGTTTGGCCATAATGATAGGGCATACAAGTAAGGCTAGTATCCTTATCACATGTCGGCGCACACAGACGCAAACAAAAAACCCCAAAAATACACCCTCACCATATGAGGCTTCCTAAAGCAGCACCTTCTATCCAAATGCCTGAAAAAAGCTTCAAAATTTGCCAAGTTAGGCGCACGCACAGCTAATTTACCGCATGTAATACAAAGTTTGTGCTTGCACGCTTTCATCAGTCATTTACGATTATCAACGCACGACAAGTAAAAATTACACGAATACACCAGAAGAATAAAAAGAACGACCGCAAGGGAAAGTATAATGACGTCCTAAAAACCAGTAAAAGGAAATTAAACCGTTACATAACGGTGCTTGAAAATCGCTAAATAAATTACTTTTATCTTCTTGTAATCATTAAACGAGAAGATCTTTTTGAGAAATTTAGAACCCGAGAACTCGTAGGTAAACTCGTCACACAAGTGACTCGTGATGCTGTTATGGGCTCCCGGCATACCTGTTTTAATATTTTACTACAGTCAGTATTTTAGTGTAATCTTCATCTGAGTCCCTAGGAATGTAATTTTTTACCCTAGAGTAAGGTGAGAATACAGAAACCTAAAACTTGATAAGGAACTTAAAACCCTAAACTTAAGAGCCTTGAAAATCTAAAAAACTGTAAAAGCATTGAACTATCTTTTTTGGCAGCAGGAAGGTTGAAGCCCATCAAGCAGCTTGCATTATTTTAGATTTCTAGTATAACAGAAATAACAGCAAGGGCAGGAAATGCTACTCAGCAATAACGCGTTCCAGAAGGAAAGATCAGTGACGTAACACCAAGACAACACAGATGACGTCACGCAGCGCTAGCCTCTATGAGATCATCGGCGTTCAAAGCAGCGTCTGGAATGCATATACTATCATGCGTTAAAAGGATCATTAATCCGCATCAAGAATGATAAAAATTAGATTCAAGACAGAAAAATTGTCTTCTTTCTCGCAGATGAGAGGCTAATTAGATGGTTAAATAACTTGTAAGAGAAAGTTAGGAGGCGTATTATGAGCCTTCGCACGACTATAAAACTCAATGCACACGATACTGAACTACAAGCGACAGCAAATTATAATGGGCGAAACACTATACAGACGAACACGCTATGAGAAGTTTCGTATTAATCAAAATTATATTCGGCCATTGATCACTCTGAACTGTCATTGACGAACAACTAACACATGAAACATAGTTCAAAAAAAGTACACATTAACCTCGATCAATAAAAGTCCAATTCAGGTCTCTCATAAGCAGAAAAGCACAATAAAAAGTTCGCCTCACTAGCAATCAAATTAAATAAATAACGCTCTAGGCTCAAATGAACGCATCGGAACGCAATTGATCATAATGCAGAGGTGGAATTGTAGTCTGAAGTTCATAGTACTACAGTGACAGAGGCTATGCTGAACTCAGAACACTACACTGAGAATACCACGTAAACATTTCGCATACCACACTAAGAATGCTACACAAAAGTTTAGCATAATACACTTAGAAGTTTTGCAAAACTTCATAATACTACACAGAGAGCTATGAACAAAAATTCAGTGCATACACTATATTCGCAATACTTGAAACAAACTAAAATTATTTCAATGTTTTTCCTTCCTGGAAATTTTCTATTGAGTTTTATACATGCCTTCACGGCACGTGAACTGCTGTCTGTACATCTAAAGAGAACAGTATAATTAAAATTGTTTCTTACAACTCATTACTCACCGCGACCTGAAAGATGCGAGATTGCACATAAGAAAGTCATGCAAAAGCGCTTTCTTACGTTTGTAACAGAGCGGAACACATCCAGGGGCGTGAAAGAGGCACCAAAGTGAGGTTGAAAAAGATTCCTTGTTTCTGAACAGATCCGACAACAAGCAAAGAGACGTGCATGGCTCAGTTCTAACAAGGCGCAGAAGTTATCCGCTGGTAAAAGCAGGCTTCCTGGAAAGTGCGTGACCGCGCAACGCTCCGCAGCTCTGTAGCCTATTTGCTCTTCTAAACTCATGTTATTACAGTTGGGGTCCTTAACAACGACCAAACTAAACACAGCAAGAAATGAAGGGCCAGGTAACTGCAGATAACAATCGAAGACAAAACCACAGCGTCTTAAATGCTTTGTAGAGAACTGCAAGTTGTGCCGCATACTGAATAAACATAAAAAGTTACGTTGAATTTTAAATAAAAGACAAAACTATTATTTGCTGATAAAAGACATTCTGAACTAGACACTGAATATCATTCAGTAGGAGCGTGAGCTAAGTAACAAAAAGCTCCCTATTAAAAAAATGTATGAAAAATGTAATTCATTTGTGTCCTGCAGGCTGATCAGATAACTTTGCTAGATAACCTGTTCATTAATAAAGACACTAAAAAATTTAGAAATCCAGGACCCGAAGGAAAGTACAGGGTGTTCATAAAGTCTCTTTACCATTTCAAAAATGTATCACAAATGTAACTGATAAGATATTTCATTCAGATTTATTTTTATTAAAGTTTAATCATATTTTGTATTTGTGTGTTTCAGGGAACCTGTTTATGAAAGAGATGCGGTTGAGACTTTATGAGAAACTGAGTGGGTGCAACTGGAGACACTTTACGGACACTGTACTTTATTTGTCGCTGTGTGAGGACACTCGAGCAAAGCATGGTGAGCAGCTCAGGGTCGATTGGGACGGCCGCGGGGCGATAATATCCGCAATAAAACACACCCTTCAATTAATAGACAAGATCAATAAATGTAAACCGCGCTACGATCCAAACACCCGAGTGGTCTCGTCTCAGTCATTATAGTTATGGTGTATGGCAGTCTTTTTTAGTGTGTAGACACCCGTAATTCCTTTACGATCCCATGCCTCAGCACTAGCTTTGGCTCCAATATTTACGCATAACCTCGTTCCCAAACTCATACCTAAAATGAACAATAGGCCACAACATTCTAATCAAGCCGATGTCATTGATATGTAAAAGTTGGAAAGTTTAATAGAGTTAAATGATCACTATCCTAAAACCCGAGGTTTTTAAATAAGGATTTATTAAGAACAGTTAAATAACTTCTTTTTGACAATTTCCAGATATATATTTGAAGAAACACAAACCGAACAATAATGGAAGTACAGATTCTTCTAAATGAATGAATAATGAATTAAAAACTCCTGTGGTCTGTAGAATAAAACCAGTCATCCAAGTCCACAAATATTTTCTGTTCAACAATACTATAAGAAATAACAATACGCGACATATACGTTCAACTGCGAGATCGGTCTCTCAAGTAATTCGCTCTCCAAGAAATATATTAACTTCGAACTCACTAACAATGCACACGTGATTTTCTGATCACTCTCATGCATTTTGTGACTACTCGAGTGCACAGTTACATTAAAATGTACTCATCAGTACAGTCTACCAGTGAAATGGAATTTTTTTGTCATTCTACTTAAGGAAATAAAAAACAATATAAAGCGGACAAATAAGAAAGAACAAGTTAAAAGAGATTTACAAGCCTGAAACAGTTCTCAAGCTTAAAATGCAGGAGCAAGTTATACCAGCACGGGAGTGCACGATCGTATTTTCAGCTGATGATCAAAGGCAGTTCCTACGATAATTGACAACGATTATGATGAGGACCAGCGCGCCGTGGCAGTAGGAGCAGTGGCTCCAGTGCAGGTAAACACTGCAGTAACGAGATACTGGCCCTGCAGGAGCACGTGAGCCTCGGATCGAATTCATCGACCACCATAAGCACGGCAATGCACGCACGTACCGTCCATCACCAGTACAAATGCAACCTACGCACGATGAGTGTTCTCGTGAACATTCAAAGTGCAGAAGTAAGTAGCATTAACAACGAACAGACGGTATAAAAAAAGCCTGGACACTGGAGGTGAAGAGCCTGTCTTCAACAGAACAACATTGATGAACAAGGATTTTTAAATCACTCGTTACACTTGCAGCTTGTCTCATCTCTTCTGCTAGACTCACTATATCTAGTTCTGTTGCACCTATAATGACAAGTGATAAACACGATATTTAATTTAATTTGGGGACTTATGCTGATTTTCAATATGACTTGAGAACTGTATCTTCTTCATTATTTAAACAAACTGAGTGTTCTTCATCGTACAATCTTTATCTTCAACCATTACCGGCACCAATCCAGAAGCATTAATAGCAGAGCTGAAATAATCAGACACAAGAGAACTTCACCTTTCATACAAGGAATAGAAATACATGAATTTATTGGTAAGCCATTACACATAAACGAATCCGGCTGAAAAAATGAATTGCCATCCAGTGTTGACTTCAAACACTGAAGAGAACAAAGCTATTGATGAATCATCCCTGGCCAAACAGTGACAGGATAGATATATCACCATGTCGTTAAAAAAGGGTAACGTCTATAACAACAAACAAAATGATTTGGTAAGAATTGATCTCTTTGCAGAAAAAGACCGTAGAACAACAAAGCAGAGCAATAAAATAAGCAAACATAACAAATCGTCAAATGCGCGTACATAGCAGTGCCGTCAAACCGAGAATCTTCACCAGCGTCTAGCAACATTCACGACAAGCCTAAAAAATTAATGCATGCACAGGACGCAACGAAAGAAACGAATTACCATGCATGAAGTCGCCAAACATAGGAGCGTCGCCAAACAAGGAAATCTTTACGAGGGCCTGTGACAATCAATACTCACGAGCCCAAGTAAACGAGACGCTGCCTGGATTCATTAAACAACGGACGAGGAAAGGAAAGACCCATATTTCTAGCGTCACGGTAATGGCTCAAAATTTCCACGTGGCTTCCGGTGACGAATGGATAGAATTAATCAAAGTCTCAGAACTCCGACGGCTCACGAAACCATGGAATAAGCTGTGAAGGAGCGCTTGTAATCCAGAAACTTTCCCGTTCACGATAAGGTGAACTTTAATGAAAAAGAACAAAAATATTGTAATGATTCCAAAAAGGAGACAGAGAAAGAATTGAGATGCAACATTTTTTTAATAAACTAATAGATGAAAATACGACCTTAAAAACGAATGAATATAAAAATATGAAGAAAAAATTTTGCGGACTGTAAACTTAACATAAAGAAAACATGCAATGTAAACTACAGTATATTTAATCATCATATATAATTGCGCTTCTACAAACCGATACAATGGACGGGAAGCAGATGTAAAATGCCAGCAACGTAATCATGGTTTTGTACAACTTCTGTTGTGCCTCATTCTACATCCGAACTGAGAGGAGCGACATCTTCATGTATTTGAACGATTTCCGTTGTCTTGCATCGTTGTTTTGTTCAACTCAAGTCCTCCTTTATAGTATTATTCACTTCAGAAGCAAACCTCTTAATGATAATCTCTACTTCTGTCAAAAGTTTCATCAAGTTTTACGCTGATTTCTCACAGCTCTTCTTTAACGCGTTCGGCTTTTAGTATTGTGGTAAATATACTGATATTTGAATGAAAAGTCAAGGTATTCTGAATAAAACTCTTTATGCGTCATTTCAATCAATTCAATACACTGCGCTTTATTTTGTAGTAGACTTACTGGTTCAGGTGATGATTTGAACTTCAGCAGAGAATAGCTACTGATCGACTATGACAAAATATTCAAGAAAAAACTTCAACTAGAAAAACTCCTCGCACATATCACTTCAAGATAACACCGTATCATACCTGATAATAGATAAAAGTTTATTTTTTATTACTTATTAGGTATGACCCGGTGTTGTCTTGAAGTAATATTATGGACCAGGAATTTTTTCAGTTAAAGTTTGTTTTAATATTTAGTCTTAATCATACCGGATAAGTAATGAATAAAATACTCTGTTCTGGAAAAAGAGCTCATAAAATCTTGCGTAGTTCAAGTCAATATTTGAAAGAAAAAAGTCCAATCAAACATGATATTCAAGTCTTGAAAAACACCTCGGAATCTCTGCTACAGCAGCATAGAACGGTGAATATTCACAGCAAGTTTAAAATGCAAGTAGTTCCGCTACTGTAATTTGAAAAATGCTAATGAAGCAACGCACGTAGAGGAAGCAGCACGTTTATATCACAAAAACACGATGTAATCAAATGTAGCTGAAAACTAAATGAAAACATAACAGAATCGTCTCAATTACTCGTATGAGTCATGAATCGTCATTTTATTGAATAATGGAATCAATGACAAACAAGGTACCTAAACATAAGAGAAAACTTCAAACCGCTTCCTAGGCTACAAATTCAAAACGCTGGCCTACGAAGACAATTACTACAAGATCATTAGTGTCTCTTAAGAATAAGAATTTGAGCAGTGGCAGTGTGGCTACAGACCACAAACACACAATGCTGAGTTCGTTCACACTACGACCACAGAACACAGATGACGAATGTGGGGGACACAATTTCGTGATCACGTGACCGTGCTCCAGTGCGTACCCGCTAATCTCGTATCAAATCCATAATTTCAAGATGACCGTGTCGTGTAGACTAGAGTAGGCAACTAGCATGAGACGAGCTACTCAGCACTGAACAATGTACGTCCTATTTAAATAATGCGTACAATTATCGACAACATACGCAATTATTTCTCAAATCTCAGCAATCATTAAAACATACGTTCGTGAGAGACTCGATACAAGTAGAGTGTGAGAGTCTAAAAAAGAGTGTGTGCTGGAGCGAGGCCGCTTGCAGCACAACTCAAGCGTTGCACGAAGGTAATGAGCATCAACCAATGGAAAGAAAAACAGTCACTGCATTGCACTCGTACCTTCGAAATACTTCGGATCTCAAAAAAACCAACGCTGAAATAGTAAAATAACAAAAATAAACGGTACAAGTTTTTTTGCAGTAGACAACGACGGAAGAAATAGGGAAAAATATAAGGGTTTTTGCACTCAGTGGACCGCTACAAAAATGTTATTACAATTTCAGAACGAATTGGCAAATTTTTTTATTGATTATATTTATAATTTAAAAACTTTAGAAAGCAATACGAGTACTTACTTCCTTTTGCAACAATTATTCATACGATGTAAGTGAGCACAATTAAAAAGTTCTCCAACAAGATGTAAATTCTCAGAAAATAATCCACGTCCGTGTATGAAACAGAAGCGAGTGTGGGAAATGCTTAGCTAATATTGAGAGGTTCACGAAAGTAATGCTATGAAATACGGCCGAAGTCAATTCCTAACTGGATGGAAAATATCTTTGCTATATGCAGACGAATTCAATACTAAGCTGCTTCAGTCGTTGAAACAAATTAAAAACATACAAATGAATAAATATTTACTGAACATGGAATACTATCTGACTCAAAAAAGCGTGTTTCTGTGGGTCAAACGTTTTGCAGGCAGGAACTTCAACACAAAATTGATAGAACAAAGTCCACTCAGTGTGGTGCTTCTACACGAGTGCCAAAGACCACAGGAACATTGAAATTGAGTCACACACAGAGCGAACCCAGGAATGTTCAACGATAAAAAACAAGTTTTTCTCGCGTAATTCATGAGCCAAATTCTTCGATAAATTACTTTTTATGCTAATTTCCCCCAGTAATAACAAGACGTTGGTCCAAGAAAAATAACCATATAATTCGCACCTTAGACGTAGAAAAAACTACTGAAAGAATTTATGAAAGCTTCATACTTTCAGCACTAGCTCACTCCAGCGCAGTATTATTACTGGCCGATGCATACAACTTTTCACATTTGACGCACAAGGCAGTGTTGTTCCACGTGTCTCACGTGGACCAGCAACTTTCCAGGCCCAGCAACTTTTGTTTTCAACTTTAAACGTTTTTCTCGCCTCGCAACACAGATTCGTATTATAAACAACTTATTAAATACGCGTAGATATATTTACATAAATAAATGAATTAATTCATTAATTTAAATAGCACATTAGATACGAAACATTCGATTAATCATTCACATCAAATTTTATTAAATTATTCCTTTAATCCCCATGAAAAACTAAAAATTGGACAGTAAATTATGACTTATATTGCGACTATCATAAGATATTTACACCCAACTTTGAGAAAAGTGAACATATTCACTAAATAAGAGACTTACCAGTACTGGACTCATAGCTCGGGCCGGGCTCAGCGTGTGAGTGACCACAGATGACGATTGCAGGGCACCCGCGACCCCTGAATTTGCCTCGCATGTCAACAACAACACGGACGAGTAAAAAGCTCGGAGAAAAATATTCCATGGTGCAAGTTCGTTTGAGGTGGTTCGAGTACAGCGCTAACGAGGTAGTGAATTTAGGGCGTCTTTCAGATGGAGAAATACAAGGTGGTTTAATATTTGCCTACCTTCAATTCATCTATTTAAGTCGATTTAATTATTTCGAAAATGATTCAAAGCACATCACTTAAAAACGCACCAATATGTGTAGTAATGGTTCAATCTGGTACGTACATATTCAGTACTTGCATTTATAACAGAAAAATGTGTAGAGAAGAATTTCACATTCTAAATAACTACATGATAAATGGCGGGTGAACAATAAGTTGCCTGCCTTATTATTTATCTTTCAATTGCGAAGTCCTCAAGATGTTTCAAAGAATGATGTTCCATTCATTAATGTTTCACAATGTCTGAAAATCATACGTTCAGGGCTCGCAAAAATATTAAGATAAATAATCTAAGATGAAAAAAGTGTCAAGCCTTGAAAACTCAGAACATGAAAATTAAATTCAGCAAAAAAGGTAGCGGAGATTACGATGGCGTTTTAACTTGAAACGGAACAACATAATGAGTAGAATTACAATTCAAAAGGAATATTTCAAACCTATGGACATATGCAAATTTTGTTCCGTACGTCCCTCGCTTATCCTGACTTCCAGTGGACTATGAACTGAGCGTCGGTCAAAGTCAAGCCTTAATATTCATGAGGAATAATGGGAAGTCCATTAGAGGGAGTAGTAAACGCTAATGCTGTCCCTGTCCGTACAGAAAAACTGCCTTATCATGTTCCAGCGTAATGAAGGAAACCTCGCAAGGTATTACACAGATTTACAGAGTTTATGAAAAACTCCTAGAGTAAGGAAGAAAAATTCACAGATAGATAATGAAAAACGAAACATTGTTAAAGAAGCTTGGACCCGAGCCATAAATAAAAACTGTGATTTCTAACGACAAAAACTGTCCACAGATGTGTACCAGAATAAATCATGCGATTTTGTGAGAGGGATTACGCTTTAATGCTCCCCATTAAAGTTTCAAAGACCATAATCCAAAAGATTACCGAACAACTACAACGTACAAAAAGACAAGAAAATAAGTAAAGCTTGTAATGCTCGTTGTTGTCAAAGCACCAAGTCTTTCCTGGTCAAGCAACCTCGGTTCCACTCAAGACAAACAAACATTTATTTTCCTGGTTTAAACAAAATTTATATTACAGACAGATTACGAAGAATCCAACATCGTTTAGTAGACCAAACATTTTAGCATTAAAATATACCACGAAGTACTTCACAAGTATATAATAAAAAGTACTTCGTAAGTAAATAACACGAACTACATCACAAGTACATATCAAGTACTTCATAAGTATAAAACAGAGAGTACTTCCCAAATAGATAACAAGAAGTACTTCACAAGTACATAACAAAAAGTACTTCACACGTACATAACAAGAAGTACTTCACACGTACATAACAAGAAGTACTTCACACGTACATAACAAGAATTACTTGTGATTCACGATGAAACATTACTTGATTCACGATGAAACAAGTGATCCAGCGCTTGTAACATCAGGAGTCCCTGAAGGGAGCGTTTTAGGCCCGCTCCTCTTCATCATCTATATCAACGATCTTGATGTCGGAATCGTCAGTAAAATCAACAAATTCGCCGATGACACGAAACTCTGTCACAGAGCATTCACCAAAAGGGACAGAGCAACTATCCAATCAGACCTCAACCGTCTTCTACAATGGACTGAAACCTGGCAAATGAGCTTCAACATTGAAAA
>VCRD01000439.1:185896-221970 GCA_006783055.1 Trinorchestia longiramus
CTAAATTGTGCCTGTGGGTTAAACCTAACTTGTGTCTGTGGGTTAAACCTAACTTGTGCCTGTAGGTTAAACCTAACTTGTGCCTGTGGGTTAAACCTAACTTGTGCCTGTGGGTTAAACCTAACTTGTGGCTTTGGGTTAAACCTAACTTGTGCCTGTGGGTTAAACCTAACTTGTACCTGTGGGTTAAATCTAACGTGTGTGGGTTAAACCTAACATCACCAGCTTGGTCGACTGGTGAGCGAATATGCTTGCGAGCGGAAAGGCCCGGGTTCGAATCCCGCTGCCGACATGGTTGACGTGGCTAGAAATACGGCATGGGACTTGGGTAAAACAACCGAATAATTATCGAAGTAATTATCCGACTCAAGAATGGGCCAGAAGGTTCGTTCCTATAGCCTCATTCTATTCTATTCTATTCTACATAAAAAGATGTACTTCACACGTACATAACAAGAAGTACTTCACAAGTAAATAACACGAAGGACTTCACAAGTAAATAACACGAAGGTCTTTACAAGTAAATAACAATAAGTACTTCATAAGTACATAACAAGAAGTACTTCACAAGTACATAACAAGAAGTACTTCACAAGTAAATAACAAGAAGCACTTCACTAGTACATAAGAAGTACTTCACAAGTAAATAACAAGAAGCACTTCACTAGTACATAAGAAGTACTTCACAAGTAAATAACAAGAAGTACTTCACAAGTAAATAACAAGAAGTACTTCACTAATACATAAGAAGTACTTCACAAGTATAAAACAAAGCGCACCTTACAAGTAAATAACACTAAGTGCAACAAGTTGAGCATGCAGTAGCCGTGTAAGAATGACACCAACACGCCATACATAGTGAGTACATGTGTCGATACAAAGCTTCACTCGTCCTGGTGCTCTCACTAGGCTCGTGGGTGTCGGCGGCGTACAAAACCCAATTTCCTGTCTTTTTTCTGTCAAGTTTGCAATTAGAAACCGATCGCTCACACTGGTATGTCATCAGCATTCGTGCTTGTTCTTATAGCAGCTACGTGAAAAGCCTATCTTGCGAACAATAAGCCACCTAGAGGTACGGATGTACTTAAGATTCGCTTCTATGTTGCTTACACATACTGCGAGAATATTTCTTCTTGTTTTCACAAACAACCTAAAGGTAAACCATACTGGATGCACTGTAAACGTAACATTTTCTATGAAACTTTTAATTCAATGATTTACCTATTTAAACTTTCCAACTGCACAAGTACATTGCACATTCATGTGTTTCTATAATGAGATGTTCTTCTCCAACTCTCATAAAACTTCACCTAAAAATTTTGATGAGGAATTTTATAATTTAGTAATAGTCAGTTTGAATGAACTGGGAATTTTTGAATTAAAATTAGAATTAACAATGAAAATTATAATCGGCAGGAAGAGTAAATATATTTTCAGCCTATACTCGTCAATGATCCTTTGTTTGGGCTCTATTTTGATTTCACGATTCGACTTGAAACGCAGATCGCAGCACTCCCTAATTCAAGCGTTTCCAAATAACCATAATTTAAGCTTCGGGGTCCCACGAATTTCATACGCAGTAATTGTGATTACAGGAAATAATGACTGCATTGGGATAGAAATTCAGGAACTCCCCGTCACTGGAGGGGCGGAGGAGGAACTTCACGTGGGCCTCCTAATGATGGGGCCTGAAGCTGGTGACAACGTAGCCGTGATTTACCGTCGCTTCAGGTTTTTGCGTAATTTTGTGTGGGTCTTCGAAGCATCACTGGCTGGACCGCAAATCGGGTTACATAATCGTCGTGGACTATGCACACTTCATATAATAAAAGCGTTGATCCTAACAAACTTTTCGAGTCGTCATTTGAGTGCGGTGATAGCATCATGTTGAACTAGTCTTGTAAATGCTTTCGTTCAATACGATAGTATTGAACATCCAATAGCATCAAGAATACAGTAGGGAGATGGAGAGGACTGCAAATGCAGCCATGCGTGACTCGGCACGCCAGGTCAATGCCTTCCTTGTTCTGCTCACGTAGCGGCGCGCAACATCAACTCCAAACTTCACACTAGCTCCAGTACAGTTGACATAAAATAGTATTGGTGGTCTGACTGTGCGACAACTTTTTCAAAATGAAATGGTACATAAGAACGGTACCCCAACCGAAGGTCCCTAACTTGTATTTTTTTGCATTTTTTACCCCATTCAATGACAGAGTCCAACCAAGTGCCTTGAGTTAGTGTTAGTGGTTTTGCATTGCTCACCTACATTGGGCAGCTGAAGTGAGACCAGTGACGATGTGTAGTGTGCTCATGATCACGTAATCTTGCATGTAGGAGTAACTGTGAATTTTTTATGATGCCTACAGTGATATAGGACAAAAAGTAATGTACAATAGGTCAAATTTTTCAGAATCACACGCAGAAGACATGCGTAGTACTCGCTTAACACGTTGACTCCGAAGTGGTACATATGTGGGCCACTTAGGTTAGGTTCTGTAAATTTTACAGTGCCTTCTAGTAATGATATGTACAAAGTGAAAATTTACACCGGCCAGGCAATCGGAGGCAACGTGTTAATAAGGTACTTCAAAATACGACAGCTGAGCTGTGGCACCATGCACCAGCCCTATCATCACTAACCAGTTGTGTACCTGAAAGAATCCACGGAGTACAAAACGCCAGAACAAAATACACAAGAAGTGTCGTGAAACAAAATTGGATTTTTTGCAGCAGGTAAGTTGTCACAGCACGCAGGTAGGTTGTCACCAGCAGGTATGTTTTCACCAGTCATCGCACCACCCGAAAGTCCCCAAACGCAAGTCACGACAAGCCAATAAAGTTCAGAACAGGAACAGTAAAGCTGAAGGTGTGCCACCGTAATAGCACCTATTGGATGTGACTGCGAGTTGCGTCGCTCCAGACGTGGAGGGTGAGAACGTAATCAAGTTCTCTCTGGCTAAATACATACAACGGACAAGCGCCTTCACCAACACAATATTTTTCAGAACATTTATCACGATCATAGGTGACTTTTCGTCTGCAGGATAAGTAAGATTAAACCGAATGAATACATTGATATATAAGAAAGTTCGAGCTTATCTCTGGCAATAAACTCCAACGCCTATGCCCCACTTTTGGAGTTAGAAAATACTTAAGTAAAATGGGCGAATGAATTGCATTTATTCTAAGAAATTGTTAGAAAATTCTCAGTGAGAACATGGTCGAACAAATCCTATTTGTGAACGTTTTGAATGACATTTTAGTATTAAATATAATGAAACAGTTCCTAAAATAACGCAAGAAATGGGCAAAACAAAAACATGAAATTAGAAACAAATACAAAACTGAACTGCATCATTTCATGAAAATTTATATTGCAAATGAATTGTGTGTCAATCTGGACCAGTTCTCGAACCTTAAACTTGCGCAAAATGAGTCAATGCTGAAAAAATTGATGAGCACAAAGCATGAGACTAGAGGGAAGAAGACGCAGCAAAACTGGATCGATATCGTACAGGTTGCAGGACGCTGATCGATTGAGAGCTGCAGCGACGTCGCGGACACCTGGGCAGCGTCGCACCTAACCTGTGTAGCTGAACCACATGACCACTCACTGAGATGCTTCCTGTCACTCTCACACAACTACATGATCATCTTCTTATTGTGCTGTATGTTCATGTGCTGCATGCTCGTGTTCTTATTGTGCTGTATGTTCATGTTATTTTCAAAATTTTATTCCCATTTTCAAGAACAGTTTTTGTACTCAATAATACGCTAGGTACTACGCATATTTTTCCGTTTTCATGTTCTAATTTTGATAAAAATTTGTACGTCTAATAAATGTAGCCAAAACAATAAAATAAAACTTCAATAATAAGCAGCTAATTAATAAAACCATAAGATCCAAGAGCTTATGACAAATTAGCACAAATTCATTAAACAGGAAGCGCAAGCATTGCAAAGACAAGAAACAGTATAATAATAAAAGGAAAGAAACAAAATACAACGATGCTCGCACACCCACGTCAGACAACGGTATGACGGCCTCCAGCACGTGAGCGTGAGGGGAAAACGGAAAATTAAGAAATAGGACCCAACAACTGAGCCCACAGCAGACTCCTTAGAACGCCTTTCTGGCTCCGTTGCGAGTAGCCAGTGATACATTTTAAAGAGGAGTACCAATCACTGTACCAAGCTACATCAGTAGAGAACACTTACACCCCCACTTGTCTCGTGCTGCCTGGAGGTAAAAGCACCGGCTTGTGTAGTTCGTTTCGAGAAGAAACACATAAAACGGAGTTACTGTGCTGTCCGCTGTACATGAAGCAATAACGACGCGGCAGAATAGTAAATCTAGTGATAGCCTGCAGGAACAGTCTAATGTATCACACTGAACACGCCTGTGGCCGTGTAATCAAGCCATAATACCTCACTTAGAGAAACATTAGATGTTTTTCAGCGCGCAGTACCTCGTTGCCTGAGGAAGTTTCACTACGTTTAAACAAAAAAAAAGTGTCCATGACAAATATGCCGTATATAAGAGTAACTGCACTGATGATCATTTTCAGGCTCGTATTGTAAAAATTGACGTGAAGTGAATTATAATCGGGCAAATTAGCAAGAACATCACTTTAATTGATGGAAAAACGAGAATTTGTTATATTACAGTCCTATTTAGAATAGAATAGAATGAGGCTATAGGAACGAACCTTCTGGCCCATTCTTGGGTCGGATAATTACTTCGATAATTATTCGGTTGTTTACCCAAGTCCCATGCCGTATTTCTAGCCGCGTCAACCATGTCGGCAGCGGGATTCGAACCCGGGTCTTTCCGCTCGCAAGCAGATTCGCTCACCAGTCGACCAAGCTGGTCGACTGGTTTAAGGTTTTATTCTCAGGCGAACATATTCCTGTACACTGAATACACAACAGCCAAACAATATCACTACTGCATGTTCAGAATTTTTCTTTGCTTCCTACTTTTTGTCTCGATCAGAATAAATGAAACGATAATTACAAAAAACTTCTGTCATCATGTATATTATTTTCGAAATTTCCTGCTACTCGATAAAATTGTTCAACTAATTATTTTTTCTCCTAAGTAACGTTAGACTTCTAACTGGAATAAAAGATTCATTACTGTATGAATTCTGTTGTGCCAACCGAGCATCGAAATATTTAGGTCCCGTCTGTTATGTATATTGTTTTCTCAGGAGTTCCTGAGCATTCCTACAGGTTAAGCACTATCAAGCCGCTCACATCCATCTGCTTGGAACGATGACAATCAGGGCTTCAATGGAATTTTAAAACGTCAAACTCTACTACGGATATAAAACACAGTGTTTTATAATTGATGCACATCCCTAAACAGAAACAGAGTCGCCACCTGAACAAGTGGCCAGTTATAGCAGGATATACTCAACACACATCACCAACCCTCTCTTATTCTCAATAACGAAGAGTTCGACGAAATGAACTATAAGAGGCGCTTTCTGTTTCGACAGAAAAGGTCGTATGCGGGCGCACGAGTCGCAGTGACGAAGTTAAATGGCAGTTTTTTTCGACACGGATACACTGGAGCGGAAAAGCGATCAGCGCTGTAAAGAACAAAGCGACGGACGAAGACTTCCAAGTTTCCATTGCGCTGCTGCAAGTCACGCCGGGTCGCTTTCCTTTCATTAATTTACTCCGTAACTTTAAATCTAGTCCACACTGGAGGTATTGGGGAGTTTTAGATACAGCAGGAAGTTTAGTTCATACTGTAAGCAACACGGACGTGCTTCAGGAGCAATAATGAACCATCGAACTTTACTGGCCGGAAGTCTCATTCACACCTAGAAATATTCGACACTGAAACTTCAGGTCTAGAAAACCGTGAGATTGCTTTTGTGAGGAAGGCAATCGTCCAAACTCGCATCGTTCTCTTATTTCCTATCCTTACCTGCACATACAGCACTAAATTTCCTCGTATTAACAGAACAAGTCCAGTGCCAATCAAGGCTTTGTCCCGCACTCTAGCGCGTATATTTTTTTACTTATTTTTCAACCAGGGACTACATCAACTTCTCCCACAGCGTTGCCAGGCTGTTCACGAATTAACCGATGGATTTTCAAAAAAATATCGATATTCCTTGAGGAGGATCCTGAACGAAACACAAGCAGGAACGTTCAAAACACTCTGTTGCGATAAAATGAAACCAAACTCGCAAAATCCTTAAATCTTATAAATTATAGAATCCTGATCAATCATCGAATCCAAATCCTGATCAATCATAAAATTCAGAATTAAAAACAATCATAAAATTCGGAATTAAAAACAATCATAAAATTCAGAATTAAGAACAATCATACAATACAAAATCATAACCAATAATAAAATACTGAGCCTGTTCCTATACTCGTATTTCTATAGAGACAGCAGGGCCTACAATTGCATATGCACTTCATTTCTCAAGTTTGACGGCCAATGCCAAATCAAAAACAACACAAAAGCGCTTGAGGGTCGAGTGGATGTTAGTTCTTGAAAGACCGACGCATCGAATATATGTACTGAAATCATAAGAAAATTCTACAATTTATTGATTAGTACATTCATTATCGAGCAAGGAATTTGTAACACAATATTTTCAGTAGTTTCTTAAGCATCATTACAGCTCAAACTACTACAGAGTCTTTTACCACAACGATTTCGACCAAGCGCATATTTTTATTCTACCAAAACAAATCTTTTTCTGTAAGTTCATCATAGCTAATGTAACTAATAAACAGCTTGTGACAGGCGGAAACATGGAGACTTTTCTGTTTTAATGGAACATCCATCATCACCCGTGGTCCATAATGCGGACTTATGTAATAATATAATGTAACACAAAAGTGTTACAGGAATGACAAAAAATGCGTACCTATAATCATCGGACATGAAGGCATTTACAATGAGACACGGGAGGAGCTGCTTTGACCAAGTTCTTTAAAATACAATGACCTGTGTATTGTTGTCTTCATTCATTTTAAGAAACGAATTTGCTTTCGGTAAGACTCAACCTGCCCTCCTTTTAAAAATATTGTAGTTAAACCATTACTGATCTCTGATAGTCGAATCAAACTTATAAAAGCTTTGATGTTTGCTCTTTTCAAATGTGGAAAAAAGTTCGAGCAAAAACGTTTAGTTTTAAAGGCACATTAATCTTTGTTGTTCTATAACAGATCATGAAATTATCCTGAACGGTCCTTGCTTAATTGTTTTCATTTTTACAGTTTTTGAAGGAAAAATTGAAAAAGATCGCCATATTAACAGGATTAGCTGAAAAGACAAACTTGCATTTATATGCATACAAAAATGTAGACGAGTCGTCAGTTCAAACTGTGCAACCTCCCAATATTCAGGTCTCGTTCCTTTTTAAATCTGCTTATTCGAACGATTTTCGATCAACTGTTGCATTGATGTGCTCATTTCGCTGATGCTACGCGATTAATTTGTCCACAAAACCTTTGGCTCAAATTAACCATTAATATCAAACCGATAAATTTAAGATAAAAAATCTCAGGAAAATAACAGGAAAAAACAAGATATTCCAATTTGATGAACAATTTTAACAATCTTCATTTTGACGAGAGTACCACGATGGAAGTTCTTGGTAGAATGCAATCGAATGAAAAAAATGTTTCCACACAAACACTTCTAGCTAAAATATTTAGAATTTTATATAAAACATTTAGAATATTATATAAAACATTTAGACGAGTTGCGGAAAAAAACGACGAGTATCAGAATCAAAGTTGATTTGTATTTGAAAAGCACTATTCATTGAAACGCGATACGGGATCTAATGGGTACTTAGACTTGTTTTAATTTGAAGTGGTGGACAAGTGGCACAAAACACCGCTGGGTTATGAACATTACGGCGAGGCCCTAAAGCTCGAGGAAATTGCACACTATCAAGCAGCGGACAAAAACTACAACTGCAAAGTCACTGCTTCCTCTGAGAGGCAGGAGACCCTCGTCAGAGTTTGCTTCAAACCTGAGAATTCAACAAAAAAACAGCCGAAGCTCCGCGTGAAATTTCAGCGCCTCCAACCCTCAAGGACAACGAATTGTACCGAAAAAGAGGAACATCACAAATAGTTGATTCGAAAATTTCTGAAGGGATGAACATAGAAAATAAATTCAGTGATACAAATACAAGTTAGGCCATTATTAAGTGTTTTAAAGAGCAATCAAAAAGCCTCATTAATTCGGTGTTCTAGTAGTGTAGGGACGACAAAAAACTTCTCACATCCACCTGGATGAATTACAGTTGATAAAAAGTTAATACTACTTCTGGTCGAAAAAAAATTGGTGCACAATCGGAAGAAGATTCCAGTATTTATGTTCGGGAAACATTTGGGAAACAAAATCGTTATCTTTGTATCTTGTGTTATCTTACCAACGTCAAAAATTGTACACACTAACTGTTTCCGACCAGAGGCAGAACATTTTTCTTTCTGATAGCTAGTATTTAAATTTACGAAACATTAATAACAGTAACGACACCTCTAATTAGGCGGCCGAATCCATGGGAACACAAGGTAAAGAATATCTTCACATCTAACGTGGCTAAATACTTTGGATATTCATTTTTTAATAAGTAATACAATGTCTCAGTGTTGCAAGAGTAATCAAACGTGCAAAAATCTGCTGTCGAGTAAATGAAGAACAGGACTGATCTGCATCCGTTCCTCAGACGCTTAACTTTGAAATAATAATGTAAAATAATTATGAAATTATGTCTGGCTCATCTTTTGGACTTCAGATGAACATTGAATAATCAAAAAAATTCCATTGACCTGGCACCAGAAGCAGTACATACTACAGAACCTAAACGATATCATAGACTTCGTATGATTTAGTTTTCATCTTAACAACATCTTAAATATGTTCACTAGCGCATCTGGAACAATCGAAGCCTAACTAGCACAAAAAGTTAGAAAAGATGAGTTTAATCCACAGAAACATTGGTCTTTGTCTTCCTGGTGAATTGAAAACACAAAATGATCGAGAAGAACAACTAAATTCAGGAGGCACTAATAAGATACTCCTGCGGGCAGGCTTTGGTGCTTCCAGCTGTGGAGGTAAAGCCGCTGCGAGACGATCACAGCGTACGTGACTGCGCAAGTGTGAGCAAAAAATGACTGAGATTAAGAAAAATGTTCCCGAGAAATCGACGTGCGTCTGATCCAGCGAAATTACTCCAGTCAACCTCACGAGCAACGTATTTATTTTGTAGAAGAACTGAATCGTTAAAAAAGCCTGTCATGACTTTTGTACATATACAGCCACAGTTGAATATGCATGTCAATGGAAATCAATAATTCTGAGACTAGCGAAAACCGAAATATCGATGATAATTTATCTTCAAAGCCAAAAAAGGCAACTTTGTCGGTCATTTTATTATTTCTTTAGCGTCAAGTGACCCATCGAAAACATATCGAGACCTCAACTGAAGTTCTTCAACACGGTGAAACACCAAAATGCTACAATACTACTGCATTAGTCATTGTGGCAGCTCAGCTCGTGTTGCATAGCAAGCAGGAACTAGTGGGGTGGCCGCAGGTGGGAGCTCAGTTAGAGGGTCAACTGCTACTGCAAACATTGGTTGAGTGTCACTCTTGTTTTGGCAGCTGATGGACTCAACGCAGAACAGGGGAACTTCCACCGCTCACGAGGGGATCATGTTTTCACAGTACGAGACCAAAGATTACTTGGGGAGCCACAATGCGGTCTTCCGACCGGATTTTTAATGAAATTTAGAACGAGAAATAAGCTGTAGTCATACTGCTGGGACCAGAAGTTCCATTATTTATTTTTTGTTTGTTCCGCGACCTCAAACGAGAGGTCAAGATGAAAAAAAATGTCATTGGTATGAAAAAATTGAGTAAAGTTGTAAAGCAGCAAGGAATAGAGAATATCAAATACTAGAAAAACGGTACGTGGACCAATAAACCTTTATTGGAATTAAAGATTTCCGATTGAATATAAAAACATATACAGACCAATAGGCTACCTATTTTACGCTTCATTACACCTTCGTCTTACACTCAGTCAATAACGCAAGTCGATCAAATTAAGGTATGAAACAATTCAGGTAAAAGAGAACACGTCTGAGAGCATTGCTGCTACAGCAACATGTCAACTAACACGCGAATATAAGGAACGTATAATTTGTTTTACTGAAGAATTAAACTCATACAAAATTTTCAAAACGGCAGTCACGAGACTCGCGTATCCAAGATACTCAGAAAGACAATCCATTCCTTGAAAAGGAAGAACGAAGTTCTGTCATACATGCAAATTGTCCAAAGTTAACAAAATAGCGAATAGAAACAATACGCTTTGAAGTGACCTTTCACAAGTATTAATAACGAATACCCTCACATTGGGTAGGTGACCGAAGACATACTAGGACATTTACTCAAGCGCAGCAGCACTAGGGCCCAGGCAAGGATCTTGCTATCTTTCTGATGCGAGATAATGCGAGTGTTTTACATCAGCAAGCTTACGCTGGCTCACTCCGGCAATGTCATGGTGAGAGTCCGCTCATGCAGCTCATATTTCTATTTTAACTCTCCGTTCTCATCTTATTGTCTCTCTCAAGTGTAACTGGCACGAACATGGTTTTCAGTCAATTAATCACCTTATGATCACATTACGCTTGGCGGCCGAACATCTAATTAAAAAAATAACTAAAAGATTCACCCCGATTCGCAGTTTCTTATGTATTTTCAAGCTTCGTGTCAAGTAGTTCAATCGTTGTCATTGATATTATATTACCTTTAATAGAGTATCTTCCATGTAAGGATCTTTCAAGACATTTTAAAAACCAATACTGTAACATATTTCACGAGTGAACGTTATTCGAAATTCTTTCTTTCGTCTGTTTCATTTTTTAAGGAGAAAACCAAAAGTACGAGGCCAGCGCCCTATAGAAGTAGTGTCAAAAAATTACTGCAGCCAAGAAAGATTTTCCAGTTCAGACGATCTTTGGTGCACACTGTTACTCTCTCAAAACACGCTGCTCTCACTTCACTCGTCATTTCATATCTCTACTTCTCGCACATCCTCCTCGCACTGACACTTCATCGCTTCTCTAGACGTTGCTTGACCTCTCCAGGCGTCCAACATACCTTCAAACCCCACCCTATCTGACATCTAATTCACATCTCTCCACCGCAGCCCCTTCATATTTGTCATTTGATCAAACCACAGCCCTCTCACGCGTGTCAAACATATCATCTCCAATACGCTTAATATTCATGTATTTGCTACTATCTTCCAAATCTCAACACCATACAGAACAGGCGGAACAGTCACGCCCTCAAACTTTCTTCAGCACCCATTTCAAAACATAGTATTAGAAAAGTCCTTTCAATGCTCACGATGCAAGGTGTTACTTTACTAATATAAATCACACCTTTCCATTTTTTATGTACATACAGCGTGTCCACAAAGTCTCTTTAACATGAGATGAGGTAAGTCTTTAAAATGGTAGAGACTTTATGGACACCCTGTACATCTAACGCTACACAAGCCTAAATATTTACGAAAGATCTTCATTTATTATCTCTGCACTCACCTCATACACATTTCACTAGCATTGTCATGCATGCAATAACGCATGAATACCCAAAATTGTAAAACGAATGTCAATCATTTTCTCAAAATTTAATGCGCGGTCACGAACATAAACATAATTGAACAATATTCAAAAGCCGTGTGCCTACAAGCAAATGAAACGTAATGACCACATAAGCAGTGAGTATCTGCAGCAAGTAGTGCACGCCCGTACGATCACCGATAATGCAGTCTTAACGAATTTTTGTGTCACCGTTGACACTTTGGAGATAAGATTCTGTTTGATACACAACTATTTCCTCTTGAACAAACTATATTTTATTAAAAGGGCCACAGGGTTGATCAAGAAATATTGCAAACAATTTACGATTTCAAAAATAAGTAAAACAAAATTAATACAAATGCGAGAAAAATGATATTCCAGACAACTTACTTATCAGACGGGAGAGATTAATACACATGAAAAAATTTAAAAGTTCGTAAAATCACAGAAGAAAGTTACGAAAACCTACCTTGAATCCAGGTGTGTGGGAACAACCAGTAAAAAACACTTTTGTAGCCTTGAGTAAATGAAATATAACGAACCTTGCAACAAAGTATCAGTAAAATACCGTTAAATACAACGATATGTTAAAAAAACATTCTCATACATGGGTTACGAACTAGAGCACCGACTTACAGCATGGGACTTTGGTAGCAACCCAAGAATAGACCAAATGGCTGATTCCTTTTCCCATATTCTATTCTAACATTAACTGGCTACTAACTGGGAGCAGATGTGCATATCATGCACGAAAGACGTTATGGTGATTCTTTCAGGCTAGTAATGGAGTAAACTTTATGTACTACAGCCAGCATAAAGCCTGTCTATCTTTTACTTACAACTAGCTTTTGTCATTAAAATCTCTCACGAATGGGCTTCATTTATATCGTCGAGCATCCTCGTACTATTATCCTGCTACCATGCTCATCAATAGATCTTCTACCGATCAATGTTCGAAGTGCTGAAACTCTTATATGCTCACAGCAGAGCGGTTGGGAGTGCATGTTTGGAACTATAAGTAAAGTCTCCGTAAATAGAATTCTGATCGAATACTCGAATGCATCATTAAACAGGCTCGTTTTCCTAGACATGTAAATTTTATACTAACGCAAGATAGATTATGATCAAGCACAACCAAGTATATGTAATATCGACTGATAAGTTACTTTTATCTATAAGATACTATAGAAGTGAGCTGCATGGAAAGAAATAAGTTACAATATAGCCAAAGGGGCAAAATAATGAAAGCATTGGGTCTTTCGGTGCTCCTCATAAAATTATACTGTAGCATGAAGTAATTATAGTAAATGAATACCCTGTAGCTCGATGAAGTAACCAATTTGCACTGAACTACGGTGAATGATTTTGAGTTTTTAATGAAAGACATAGGAACATCGAATCACACTTCATTATGTCGGCAGTAATCAGAGGCTCACGGTCAGATTATGAAAAATTATTTTGCGTTAGAAGTAGAGAGATACATATTCGCAAAAAACTCAGTTTATCAGACAGACAGGAAATTATTCAGAGCCTCAGTGTAGATGTCTCGAGCAAGAAGCAAGCGACAAATCCTGCTGACCTGGTTGTGGTGTAGGCGCAACAACCAAACCACAAACTCTGACCTGGTTGTGGTGCAGGCGCAACAACCAAACCACAAACTCTGACCTGGTTGTGGTGCAGGCGCAACAACCAAACCACAAACTCTGACCTGGTTGTGGTGCAGGCGCAACAACCAAACCACAAACTCTGACCTGGTTGTGGTGCAGGCGCTCGGTAAGCACGCTGGTGGAGTGAGCAGGAGGTGTACAGAAAGTCAACGCAGGCACGGCCACCTCCATCTCATCCAGCCACGATACCAGCACCTCCTCCTCCAGCTCTAGGTCTAGAGGCGACAACACAAACTCATGAGCTTACACATACAGCCAGTCCACGCACGAACATAAAAATGAACGAGTTATCTCAACGAACAACGGTTATCCCAACTTCTTCAATACAAAGGGGGAATTAACAACAGAAATTTGCCCATAATCAGTTAAAGTTTACGAAGTTTATGATGATACGTTCGTTAGGCTAAATTTATAACTACTTAATGCCCCTAAAATAAAATAAAATATTAAAATCGTATTTTTCATAGTAAGACATGATGGTGAAAGAAAAATGAAGTTTTGCAGCAGTCGTAATGGCGCAGTGTCCTGAATTTGAACCTTGCGGTCACGAAGTCTAGCTCTGACGGAAGAGGATGCGTAGAACAAACTAAGGGACTTAATACAAGCGACCTGGCATTTATCAAGGTACATGTACCATCCGACTTACGATCTGCTTAATATACGACCACTCACACTTAAAACCCTGGGTACAGTGTATTAAAGAGAAAGAAATAATGATTGTACACATTACAGTATTATACAAGGACCTTATTCAGCAAATATTTGACGTTATGCCATAGGGTAAAGTATCAGTTAGTTTTTGAAGTTTGATTTACGACCAGTTGGTAGTAACCGAACTCAGTCGTAAGTCTGATACATTGCGTTAGTAACCCACTAGAACTTGACGTCCAACTCGTTTGCAGTACCATGCACTTAACAAGGGAACAAGATGCCTGAATTCATTAGTTTTAATCTTTTACTTCGAAGTACATATTGTCACATCTAATGCACATCCATGTATTATGTTTTAATTGATTTTTTTGGTTAACATCTACAAGCTTACACACAGCTAAAAAAAATTTCTTTGCCATTTTCAACGCTCAATAATTAGGTTGCATTAGTGTCACTCATTCTAAAAACGGTTACTTCACTAGAGATTGCACATCCCCCCATAAACTGCGACTTATGCAGCCTGGCAAAAGTGTCCTAATATAACGAAATCCAAAAATTTTAACGAGGGAAGTCTCACTCACCTAAGTGGAAGACGCATGGGACATGTTTATCTCCAGCAGCTGAAGGTGGAGCCACACTGGTCTCCAGCTGCTGCCACTTGTTCTCCAGACAACGCAGTTTGTGCTTGAGAACAGCAGGATCCACTAGGGGGTTAGACATTCCATCCAGGACAGCAGTCGTGCTCAGAGCGCTCGTGAAGGACGCTTGTAATGCGTCCCCTCCAGATTTGCCATCACATGGAGACTTCTGGTCTTGAAGCCGACAGGACAAGTTTTCTGAAGCGGACAACAGCAAGTCGCCTGAACTCTGAGGGACTGGCGTCAAGCCTTCTGGTGAGGACTCCTGTTTGTGAGGGCAAGTGTCCTGAACTGTAGAGGCAGAACGCTGCGACTCTGCCAGCAGGCGAGCGCCTTGCTCCGTGAACATCTCACGCAGGTAGGAATAGCGTTGTAATTCCTCATGCTGGGTCTGAAATATGTGATTGTCGTCAAATTTACGGCAGGCTAGCAGTGCCTTCATACGAGCTACATAGCAAACAGATTTTGCTTAGAACTTACAGCAAGTTAGACTTAAAGATTACAAAACATTGTCATTTTTCACAAAACGTTATTTCATTGTCAATCAACACGATACACCTGACAATATCTACATAACAAACGCCTCATAGCGAACCACATCATATAATAATGTACTTATACGTCAATATTCCTACTTGAGTGTATCATTTCCAATCTGACTACCAGTTCCCAATTTATGACCGATAGCTCTAAACCAGAGCTTCAAGTAAATAACGCGATAGAATTATTCAGGATTTACGTAGCAATTGCCATAAAATGCCGCTCAACAGATACAGGTCTTCCTATCATCTGCGGACTCTTATTATTATACAGGCCCTCATCACAGCCTCTCGAGAGGAGTACAGGAATCTTACCTCGCACTTAGAAGGGTAAGAAATCCTCCACATAAGTATGCTAACAGCGCTCACCGACGAAAGTTCAACGTTAAAAAAGTTAATGTGCTGGAATATACATGTCGCTTTGAGAGCTATCAAGTGACCAATCGCTTATGATAAAATCCTTAAATTTTAAAACGTTTCCAAATAAAATGCATGTGAAAACGTTTGTTACACTTCAACAATAAAAAGGGTTCAAGTTACAAGAAGTTTGTTCTACTTGATATAGGAAACCATATTTTGCTCAAAAGAACTTACAAGTTTAGACAGCGATAAATGCATACAGGATTTAATGATTTTAATTATGAATTACACAGCGAAAGTGAGAGGCTTGAGAAGCCTGTATTTCTGTTATGTACTTTTACACATCGGTTCCTCTACTGATATAGGGGAAGAATGCCAGGATATAGGCATTAAACTAACAGTTAAATTATTATCAACAATTGTAAGCTATTGGAAACATATTTCTGAAATCAAACATGACTGGAAGGACATGACCACATCGTTTTTAATTGAAAGAAACAGATTATATATTAACCCTTTCGACGCGAAATTTATCTTGCTTTAACCAGGAACATTTGAACATCTTTTAAAGCACAATAGAGTAGTAGTGGATGTCTTTATATGGTAGAAAGTGTTTATTTCTTCATTTTGTAAAATTTAAAACTGGGACATATGTGTCCCATTTGCCTATAATGGTCTTTCTTAGTGGGACATATGTGTCCCACTAGCCTACAATGGTCTTTCTTACTGGGACACATATGTCCCAGCCGCGTCGAAAGGGTTAAGTGAAATATTCAAATATCAATTGAAAAAATACATCACTGCACTGTCCCTTAATGTGATCACGCGTGTGATTCAATTTTAGAGGTCAGGATGAAGGATGATTAGGAACTTGAAGATTTTGAAGCGCAATGGACATTACGATATCTTGAGATGCTTCAATTTCTTACATGGGTGGTCGTTATTTTCGATGCATATCCTACCGTAAAGAATTTGCGTACAATTTTCTTCATCATTAGTTGGTGTTTCGACGCTTTGAATTGTTTTTGTTTTTTCTGGGTACGAAAACAAACAAGTAAACATGAAAAGTAAACAAACACATGCCTGTTACCATTTCACTTCCTCGTCATACTTTTGATCTTAGAAATATGAAGTTTTCACTTAAAAACTTCAACAGCTCTAAGTGGATATAGAAATTATATCGTGGTACAGGACTAGATTAATGACCAGTATGTGGGATGAGTGACAGGCTCTCTAAAACACATAGTAAGATTCCTCATTCTTGATGCGTGATTTATTCAAGTAAAACGATTGTCAAAACGAGTTAAGTCTTGCCTTCATATAATAATCGACTTTTAAAATAGGGTACACAAAAGCTACTTCTTCTCCAAGTAATCTAATGTTCTGTATATTCCTGTATGGGGATCAACTGTCTGGCTATTGTAAAAAGTTTCCTCAAAACATGGAATGCTTTAATAATGTTGACTTGGCTGGATACAGTTTCTGAATTGAATAAAAGTGTACAAGTTCACAAAGAAGGGAAGAAATGGTCATGGACTTCTACTTCTATTCTCATTTTACGTATTCCTTATTTGATTCTCTGCTTGAATTTCATCGGAGGGCAGCACAAGTGTCTTCGACACTGAGTCTGCTTCATTCTTTAATTTTATATACTTAGAGATTAGGATGTTTGCTGATAACATTTTAAGAAGTATAACCTTGCACAATTTAACCATAAAATGTCATCATGGGGTAATTAACACAAGAAACGTTCAGTGACACAATTGTCACTTTGGTATCACTGTCACGTTTTCGGTAATTTACACCTAGGAACATAAACTTTGAAATATATCGGTATTAGTAAAATATCGACCCATTTTAGTCTTTACCAAAATTGTTTGTGTCCATCTATGTATCTCTAGACGCTTCACAACCGTCACAATTTATTCACCAGTAATTGTGGTGATCAAAACAAGATCTTTTAACTTTTAAACGAAAACCTCTCCAATGGGAAAGCTGATTAAGAAAAGCAAATGACCGAAATTACAAAAAGGAGCAAAAGAAAACTAACCCTCCTCCGGGCAGCATCCGGCGGGGCCGCGGCGTACCACTTGAGTTGCAGTTGGATCATCCACACGTAAAGGTTTCTGTACTCGAGCAGAAAATCTCGTGTGGTCCACTGGTGGTAGTCGGCAAGTGAGGCCATGATGTCGTCAGGGTCCCAGGTGAGCTCGAGGTGCCCCGAAGGGGGTGCCAGACCAGAGAGGGAGGCAGACTTGGAGGGGGAGCGCAGGGGCATGAACACAGGGAAGGGATTCGAAACGAAGGGAGCGAGAGCAGCTGCTGTGGTGGTCGACAGAGATGTCCGAGATGAAGTCAAGTTCTGTTGTTTGTTCTGGAATGTGGACTTTGAATTAATGCAGGTTAGGTTAGAAAATCCTATGTTGAAGACACGCACAGACCGATAGACACAATGTATGGTTTTTTTTACGGAATTGAAAAGTTACTCAATAAACAAATAATGGAAGTTTTGAATACTGTCCTCTCACTAACTATAGGGCTAAAATATAGCTTCGCAGCTTGTCCAGAAGAAGCTAAGCGAAATCCAGGCTACATGAGAAAGAAGTCAAAAGAAAAAAAACGAGTAAAGAGGTAGCGCATTCTTTTTATTATTAACAGTACGTATGATTATTGCCATGATCATTATTAACTAAAGAGACCAAAAAAATGCATTTAATTGGCTCAACTGCTCTCATTCAATGATACACGGAGATTTAATATTCGCTTGCTTTCGATCGCTTGCATGGTCGACAGCAAGTAGATAAAGTCAACGACAACTAACAGTTTACTTAACGAAGGTATAACTAAGCCAACATTTTACATCTAGTTGTCGCATAGTCGTTCCTAATGATTAGTGAAAAAATCGTTGGGCACCGAAGACTTCTACTTCAATCGTTAAACCTATCTATGGGGTTAAAACAGTTCACTTGTGCTACGAGAAATAACTCAAGAACTTGGTAATACCCGAAATTCAAAGACAAACCAAAGAAAGTTCACGAAATGCTCGGCAGCACATGAAAAGCATGCTCTGTAAGACATCTTGTAATCTAGTCGATGAACAGAGAATTTGACTGTAATAACATCACAAACAAATATATTTTTTAAATAGGCTTATGAAATAGAAGATAGCTAACTTAAAAACTGGTTTATGGCGACATTAAAAGAGAATTTTGACGAATCTATCCGACCAAAGAACATGAACGATATGAACAAAGTCGATCACACTAAACTACTCAAATTAATACAGACAACTGCAGCAAGTGCATATTGCTCCAGCACTGACAATTTTGAGTCCTACCTATTAGACTATGTAGTACCGAGGCAAACAGAGTTTTACCTATTAGACTACGTATTTACTACCGAGGCAAACAAAGTTTTACCTAATTAGACCATGTAGTACCGAGGCAAACCGAGTTTTACCTATTAGACTACGTATGTACTACCGAGGCAAACCCGAAAGTAACTGGTCTGCTACAGAGGTCACTACTTCTGCTGTGAAGAAAATGAAATGCCATGCAAGAGGCAGGAATGACTAACATCATCTTCGCTGTTTACTCTTAGTTGTTACACGGAGCCAGGTACGTGACGAGTCTAGTTTTTATAATGATTAAGGCCTGTTCTGTAACTAACTGGAATTGATCACGCTGTGTGTGTCATTATATCCTAGATCACTTATTTCATTTTCTGCCAAAGGCCCATCACTGTAATAGTGAAAATACCCAATGTCTGTATGTTCCTGTTATAGCTCTTTCACATGTCGTTAAATCTGCATGAAGAAAAACAAGGCACGTCAGATATTTAATATTTTTGTCATTCGTGTACGACGTCGTAAATCTAGAGCGTTACCTAGAGTTCGTATACGAGAGAAATGATGATGGTGAGCATTTAGAAACTTCCTACACTGTTTAGTGGAGCTACTCTTTTCCCTTATGACAGGCTTACTCTCCAAAATTATAAGAAACTTCAAGTAATACAACCTTCAACTGTTTTACACAACAGACGAGAACATTTTATTCTCACTTAAGTGTTTATCCTTTATCAATATATACTTTTCCCTACACAGGGAAAGAATCGGTTCTTGTTTCAAATTAGCCCATCGTTATTCTCAAAGACTCCCTTGCCTTTTCAATTTCTACAATGCTCTACCACCCTTCAATTCGTCCGTAATCACTCATTACTGAGTTCCTTTTGCACCAAATTTATTCACTTACATTTGTAGAATGTCAACATAGATAATGAAAGCAACTAGACATTGAGATTCTTAGCCGTCATTGTTCGTCAGTACAAAATGAACCTGGGTAAATTACCTAATTTTCTAAAATTATTGATCAGCACTACAACTAGCTCATCTGAGAGCGACTTCACTATCCAATAAGTCCTCAAAAAAGTGGCGTCATGAAAGTTAATCTGATCCAAACTCATAAACACTATTTCCATTCTTGTACATGAATGACCAAATGAGCTCAGGGTTAAACCTTTGATATCCATCATAATTGGGTATTAGAAAATTTTGTTCAATACATGCCATCAATGACTAATGCACACAAGTGTACATTTTTTCAACATTTTGTTATGGAAAAATGAACAAATAAACTTAACTCACTTATACTTTCTTTAACGGAAAACCCCTCACAAATTTCACACAAAAAACGCTAGCGCTTGCTCAGGTGAGGGTGTTCAGACAGCAAGCGTTGCAATTGTACGCTCATCCTGCAACCAATAAAGAGTGAATTCAGGACTGACCAGAGAGTCAGTAGAGGCGGTGGAGTGTGGCGGCAGTAGTGCAGAGGTCATGATGTAGTCGTAGGGCTCCTGGATGCTCGCCCAGAACTCGCTTGGACCTTCCTCCCTCTCAGCTGTCGAGCCCCACGACCGCCGGGCTGTGTCGTCCGCACGACGTCTGCAAACCAAAATGTTTCACTCACACATATAACGGTGAAATTTAACATACGTTTAAAGAGTAGCATCTAATAATGTTAACACAGTAGCATCTAAGAAGGTTAACACAGTAGCAGTTAAAAAGGTTAACACAGTAGCATCTAAAAATCTTAACACAGTAGCAGTTAAAAGGTTAACACAGTAGCATCTAAGAAGGTTAACACAGTAGCATCTAAAAATCTTAACACAGTAGCAGTTAAAAAGGTTACCGCAGAAGTAAGCATTTCTCATAGACGTAAAAACAAAGAATGCAGAGCATCAGGTATAAGAGACACTCGTACTGGAGTCCAGCCATCAGCCTTCTTCACATAACTGACAGTAGGAGGAAACAGGAGGATAAGAACTATTACCCTAAAAACTGAACCCAAACAGCCTTCTGTAAGAAGCATGGCTGATTCTATCGTGGTTATACATAACTAGAATAACCTCGGAGGGAATGCTACGTCCTTCAAGACATGCAAACGAGGACAGACATCATAGGCATAACCTTTCGATTACTCTACTTGATGTATGTTCTCAAACCGAAAAGTTGCATTAGAGATAATATAGATATTACCGAGAACTATCAATAAATAACATTCCACGTCCAACCCACACCACCAACCAATTGAATTGGTATCAGTGACCGAAACTGAGAATGGCCAATATAAACCAATGCGAGTTCATCCCTGCCACAATTGAAAAAGTGTTTACGTAAGTAATAAGTTTCAGATATATAGAAGACAATTAATCTTTACATGATCAACATGAAAATGTGCTCGAGACAGCTAACCAAATCACAGACGCACATCGATTGTTACAACCAATAACTAAAAAAATTGAAAAAATACGCACTTGTAAAAGGAGAACTGTGGAGAAACTAATGAAGAAACTGATTAGCGATATATAGGCGCTGTTGAATTTTCATCTTATAATCTAAAACTTCTACAATGAATTAAAATAGAAAGTTCCACTTGGAAATAAACTTGTAAATTAACACATTGAAAGCGTCACTCAGGTGACTTAGAGCTGATCGACAAGAGCGAGATATCGGCATGGGACTTGGGTATCATGGCTGAATAATATTCCTAAATAGAAATTAAAACCAAAACTTTTGACGTGACGACTGATACACAAAGTAAAAACAATTTAAACTCTTAGTGAGCGCTGCAATTTTACGTTAAATAATGCAATATTAACTCAGGAGCACTGAACATGGGCATAGTTTCACTAGCCTTGGGCAAACTCTATCCATGCTCAGTATTCCAGGATTAAAGGAAAATTATTCTCTATACCAGTGCCGCATATTAGAACACATCGCAGGCCCACTTCAATACCTGGCCTAATTCAATCATGACATAAGCTACGCATCAAAGGCATGTAATTCACAGGACAGGATACCTGAAGCAACTGCGACCTGCGAACTCGAGTAAATACGATAGCTGACGTTTTCACGCCCATTATCATGATGGACGTATGGTGGCACGAGTTTTTTGCTCCGGCCTTATATGTACCTCTCAGCAAGCGAGACGCATTAAGGCGACGTGCCTCTCACAGGTAAATATTTAAGGCAACACACAGGAGCGTGCACCTACTGCCGTAAACAGTTCTGTTTCCCGACCAAAACACCCCAATACTCTTCGCCTTACATCACTGGAAACAATATGCTTTACTGTAGCGTTTGGTCGACTTCTACGTGTGGATTACGGGCAGCTTTCATGTTTTTCTGTAAGAGCAGTTTCACGAAACTCAAATCCCAAAATGAATTTATAGCCCGAATACATGAAAAATTAAATACCTGCTTTCTATCTTCTACTCTTTGGTTGACCTTTAATATCAAACTTCCCTCATCGTGCTTCCTCTACACATCATTTTTGAGAAGTGCTCCTATGCTTCTATCTTAGTTGTTAAAATCTCTGAACAGTAGTTTAGAAATTACACTTAATATTCCAAACAAATAAATACACCTCATGTCACTATGATATAAAATACATGCATGTGGTTGATCAAATCAGTAATAAATGAATCCTAAAATCAGAGTTTCTATAGTATTTCGACTACAAAGAAACTTTCGACAGAGCAGATGGCACAGAAAAGACGCATAATGCAGATCATTACAACTAGAGGACTAAATATTCGACAGCTTTTCTAAAGCGAACGCATGCATTTGCAAGTTCAAATGAACGAGGGTCCCATCACTGTTCACTAGCTTCTTTGAATGACGAGACACAAAAATTCCCAATTCATTGACTCATAAGAGAATACACAAGCGTACTTTGTTACACTACATACAATTACAATTTCCCGGCCGTATGATAACTGTTCTCAGCCCTTCATGATACTTACATGTCAAATATTCATTTTGATATTCATCCGCCGTTCAATTACAGAAAATGCCCAATAATTACACAAGTTTTATGCATTGACGAACAATTTCTTATACTTTTGAATGTAGTTTGTCGAGTATCTTTGAATTTAAAACCATAGGCACAGTACGAAACATTCATATTCCTAAAGGTGTCACACATAAGCACTAAAGTCTTCCCGATTTTCGAACACCAGTTGAGCTCTCGCTCTCACACTGAATATTTCAAAAAACAAACGAAGTCTTTGCTTTTCCAGAGAGTTTCGCCCAACTCTACAACGGTTTCATTCAAATTATATCACATTTTCATTAAAATTTCAACGGTTAATATCAAGCTGTCTTCAATTGAACATTTTCCTAATTTCATACACTGCGTCAGTAATTTCCGATCGATCTTATCAATGACTGAATAGTTCGTAGGTAAAAAAATTGACGCCCAAGATGCAACTCCGAATGAAGAATTTACACTTATTTTTAAATTAAAACTGTAGAGCGCCAATTTCCCATCAGTTACAAACAAAAGCTAAGTCTGATCATATTATTCATTGACACTTGAAATGTCATTTTATCCATTTTATTTAGCAAATGAACCGTACTTTGAGAGAATTCAATTTCCTCCGAACATCTGCAGCATTCATGCGGAGTAAAATCGAAATGTATTAAAGCACACCACAGCATAATTCGTAAGCATATGCCGAATACTCGGGAATTTTTTAATTTCACAAGACAAGGTAAGAAGCACAATACAAAGCACCGCTCTCAGTCTCCACTAACCGCCCATGATGGGGCCCCACTCAACAGTGTGACTGTGAGGCTGAGCTGAGCCTAGGGAACGGTTGAATATTGGTTACTGTGAGTCTGTGACCAGTACGCACGGTCGCACTCCTCAGTTCAGTCGCACCTAACGGTCCACATTATGCGGGATTATTCAAAGGCATAACCTATACAGCGTTTTGAGCATGAACAATGGCGCCTCGGATATCCCGAAAACAAATGAAAAACGAATAAAGTAGTAGTATCAGATACTCGCGCTTGGTTGTCATGTGAATCACCCTTTGGATTACAACTTACCAACCAGTAAAACAAATTTAACTTTCAAGCAAAAAAGTTCAAGAAATTCACTATATGTATAGTACAGTATATTTAAATCTAGCATGGGTTATTACTGTCGCCCATAAGCTCGAACTTTCAAGACCGCTGCATCACAATAACCTCTCCATCATGCGACGCTACTTCTGCGCCACTACATGTGCACAAATTTTAATGCCATGGCAGTGAAGTAAAGAATAATTTATTTGAAATATTTCATTGATGTTTAAGACCGACGGTGTGCAAAAAGTACGCATAGCTCTGCCATCACCCAGGCGCTCGCAGTAGCGCCGCTCGTACAACGTGCACGAAATACCGCACGCCAAGAAAAACACGAAGCAACGAGTGACGTGGCGGGCGCCCGCATAAAAACAATCGTTAGCGCTCCTCTCTTGCCCTATACCCAACTCTCGTGACGGCCGTATCGCTCCTCCCACCCACGCACTCGATGTGCACGCGTTATCTCGGAATTATGTAGAGATATACATGAACATGTATGTTTCGGTTCTGCTTGACACAATTTTGATGGTTAGCGCTGTGATCCATTAGGCGGTGTTAAGACGAGTCACCCAACCCACTCGCCCATAAAGACAAGGGAAAGAACTTCTCAACTTCTGCACATTGGGAGCGACGCTATTTTTAGTAATTCCATTATAAAAAATTAACTTTGTGAGTAAATTTTCCGTCGCCAACATAATTCATGATAATAATTATTTAGGAATCGTGCGTAGGTTCCAAGCGAGGATCAGCTAACTAAGCAACAACTTTATACATAATCAAACACAGAACGAATTCCAAAAATATTTGATACATTAAACAACACTTCGATGGCGCAGACGAGCTCAGTTATCTCTAAACTAATTGAAAAATCTACTCATTCGTTACTGACAGCATGGCTGCGAATTCACATTCAAGTCCCCGATAGTCTGAAGACACATTCTGTTCGGTTTCCCATTTTACCCGCAACGTGAACAGGTTCACAATGAGAAGACTTGAAAAAATACAGTCGTCCGTTGGCTACTCGTTGGTGAGTTTAACAACGCAGGTGCTGTTCTGTAGCTGGTGAACGACAGTGTTTGTTCTTGACATCACTTAATTTTCTATGGTCTACAGCAGCAGTTGCCGGTGTAGTTGGCGCCTCGCCACGTCTGGTACATGCTCAAGAACCACCAAAAGGAGGCACTGAATTATCACTAGGTATTCAGTACATCAGCCATGTTTGCGATGCGGAAACAAGCAAAAAAACAGCGGGCAGCCCGCACGAACAGGTCAGAGAAGCGAGGAAATGGTCTAGCAACACAAAGGAAGCATCCATGTAAATACTGCGAAGTACCACAGAATAAATTTCAGCGCCACGTCAGTGGAGTACTATTTCTTTGATAATATCTATCATTTGTGTCTACAATTGCAATAAATAGTAATCATCAACGAATTTCATTAAAGTTAACCAATTATTAAACAATCAACACAACATCCATCAAATTTTTTCAAATCATTTTCTCGTGTAGACTAGACGCATCTATTGCTTGAGGGTACAACTGCCATGAAGAAGCAGTTTGGCTAAAGTTGTACTCCAGAAATCAGAAGCGTGGAGACAACAAGCAAACACAGTCTGCCGACACATGCAACCGTTGAGTTTTGAACAAGCTACACAACGAACGATTGAGTGTCAGGGTCCTCTGTGTTGACTCACACTACGCTGGGACTGTGTGCACCACCTAGCCCAGCAAACTGACCGTATAATTTGCTTACCTACAAGCTAAATAATTTCATCGCATTCAAGAATGAAAGCACACTCAACAATATATCCATGATCAAAATTCATATCATAATGGAATATTTGATACCGTTTATCATTAAAATAACAGCGTGAGTTTACTATTGCTGTCCCTTGCTACATACAGGTGCTGAGTTCTGGTACGTAAATCAATTGGTTGTCAGTCTTCATTTGCAGACACTGAAGCGAGAACTCCCAGTACGCTAATCTAGAGCGTAGTTAACAAATAAATAATTAGAAGAACAGTCAAAGAATAAATATTGAATAGGAGTTGAAAAATAATAGAGGAATATTCGGCACAAATTAATGGGTATTTTTCTGGTTGCTGAATTCAACTGCTATGCGAATACGCTACTAAGCAGTTCTTTTGCATCTTTTCATTTCATTCTCTAAAACCCAATTACTACAGGTGAATTTCATGGAGGGGTTTTGTTCACATAAATAAAAACTGAGTTAAAAACTTTATTTGCAATTAAACTGAGTGAAAAATGGTCTTACAGTCAGATATCCAGCCATGTTTACTACGACAGCTCAAAATAAACCTAGCAGGTCTTTGTTACGATAACGCTTGGAAGGAAAAATTTATATCAGCCACAAATAATGTTAAATTTAACCACACAATATTCAACTCTCCAGTATCGTACGTACTTTAGATCTTAGAATGTTGCAAAAGAGCTTTAGTATCACCGAAAATGTGTTACGTTTTCTAGAGTCCTGTGAATCACACAACTACTGTGATGTAATTTAAAATTAATTTGTTTTCAAAGTTTATTAATGTACTGAATCAAAACAATCCACTCGTACTAAATGCACTAGTTTATCGCACGGCAACAATAATATACACCGCGTAAAATTAACTCGAGTAGAAGTGTTCGAATAATCGCGTAAAAATCTAATTGAGACAAGCACAAGTACAGTCCAACTCGTTCACTACTACGTGAGTAAAAAAAAGAAAAGTAACATTGGCCCCCTTGCTACTAAAGTAACTCATGTTTCGGTTGAGCTGTAAAGAAAAGATTGAGGTGAACTGTTGAATGATCTTCTCTTATCAAGAGCTTGAACACAGATAGTAATGCGTAAACACAGCCCTGGGGCGTTCAATTATTGTGGCATGTACCACTGAAATTTCTCCAGCTTATCTAGGTCTACACCCCATGCGTTCACCTCTTGCAAAATATGCCACAAATCTCAGCTTCTGATGTTATTTTTTGCACGACCGATCCATAAATTTATAAATTGTTAATACATGAACCAACGAGTTAGGTGACATATTGCTAAGCACTATTAATATTATACTATAGGTTAATTCAGTGAGTTTTTTTCTGATGTACCTGTTCTAGAATTCTGTAGTATTTACCATGTCAAACAATGTCATAGAGGGTAAAAACTAACGTAATTTGTTCAACAATGACCACCCTATTGAGACAAATTATAAAACTGATATGAACAGTTTTTTATTATATTTGAGTAATTATCGCACCTGTTAGTTTTTAGCAACCAATATATTTAAAGAAACCAGACGTCTTCAATATGAAGCAGACACCAGTGTACACAAAAATTTGAAAGAGAACAGACGCGTGTTACATTACAAGCCACAGGCCTACGCGTCAGAAGGGACGGTTTCTATGGCTCGGAGGACGTTGAGGTTGTCACGGCGTGTCCAGAAATATTTATAAAAACAAGATACACAGTGAGCTTAAGCAACAATATTGTGAGGAATATAAATAAATATTTCTAATTTTAAACGAAAGAATTTGTAGACCTTTTGATGAGTAGAGAGAGTGGTGTACACAAGAAGACAGGTGTATCAGAAGCCATTATAAACAAAGAGGCTAGTCCTGTGTTACAATGGAGTTAGGAAGGCGCACTTGATTCGATTTTTATTTTTTTCAAACCCGAATAGTTTTTATGAAGTAAGAGGAGCATAGAAGCAGGACAGTCCTAATGAAGGTAAATCGGAGTGAGCTTGATCATGGCTGACTAAATGAGGGGAATTAAATCAGCAAGACGGAGGTATTTTCTACAGGATTCTGCCAATAAAAATAATGGAATTATTTCAAGAGTTTGCAGAGATCAGAGGTTAAAACCATTGCTAGTTTGCAATAGAGACTCCAGACAGCCGGCATCCTAATCAACTACGCTACATTCAACGAAAGAATTTGAATTTCATCGTGTATTTTTCCTGGCATTACAATGAAGAGCTGAGGGCATAACTTGGCGCCTTTTACACTCTCTATTTCCTTGTTTGTGGAAGTTTGGATTTCTCCTCTAAGCAAGTAACAGTTTCAGCCAACGAGTTTATTCTATAATATTGCGAACATCAAAATTTCGACAACATTATAGACGAAACTCGTGTGAGAAGTGGCTACTCTTCACGAGAGAAACAAGAAAGAAATAAAGATGAGGTCAAGATCATCAAACTCAGTTATTCTCCAAGAAATTCAAATAATCTTGTTTTGTTTAACCTGAACTTAGTGCGAATACTTTAACACAGACTCTCGATTGAGACGTAGTAACAAACTTCTCATCGACGCACAAAATAAAGAATTTTTTTTTTCTCAGCAAGCGAGCACATGCCCAAATAATCCCGTTGATCCCAGAATTACGGCACAATCTGAGAACACCACAGTCACCTCATAACGCCGTTGTGCGCACTCCACAAGTAAAACTAAAAACCACAGAACCTGTACGAAGAAGTGTGCTTTTTACTGAGAACAATTTACTACAAGTATTGACAGTAATACACGGTGCAGCAACATAACTTCCTTTTTCAAAGGAAGTTGCTTTCAAAAAAAGGAAGTTATGTTGCCGTACCCTGTATCATTGCAGTTACAACTTTGAGCATTTTACAAACCTAAGAATATTATGTTTATCGGTGATTGATTACTTTACGATGGAGGTGAATAGAGTGAATTAAAAGCCTACTCACAGATTACATCCAAAAGCAAAAACCAAATCAATTGAGTCAGCGAAAAGCCTACTTCTAGATAGCATCCAAATGCAAAAACCAAATCAACTGATTTAAATACCAAAAGCTTTTTTCACAATAATGACATGTGCCATTTGTTACATGTGGTGAAACACGCCACATCCCATATAAAAGAAGAGAGGTCTAAACTTGACCCAACACACAGTAGCATACACAACTCTCTTCCTTGACCATGGACTCCTAGTGATGAGCAAAGTTCACACTACTATAACTGGTCCAGGGGCTTCAACTCACAAAAAAATCAGACCCAGAATTATTCTTGCACATAAATCGTATCACTAACTTGGTCGTACAGAAATCTGCAAACAATCTGTAATATGATTAATCTCTCCCAAACTGAAATTAGTTGAACACAAATAGTATCTAGAGAGAAAATAATGAGAAAATCAGTAAACATTTTTTACTAGAAAAAACTAGCATTAACATACCTTTTTGTTGAAAAATGCTGTGCGCGGAAGCTCTCAAGAGTCAATTAAAACAAAGTAGTGTTAAGTAAAAAAATCGGAATTATAATTTCCAGTTAATAAATAATTTCACATAAATCAAGCACAGCATCATGAATCAGACCTTCCACTGATAGACCTAACGATAAGGTCCCTCTATTGTATAGAAAGAAAATGTCGGGGTGTTTTATCATCAGAGATAGGTAGCAGTTTGCACAGACATGAACTATCTCACGGCTAGACATTCTAAAAATCTCATGATTTTGACACGACCTTGATAAGGAACATAATAACGGTGACATGGAAGTCAGAACAGGTTACTCACTTGTTGGAACGCCTGGTGAGCGAGTTGGTGGCAGAAGCAGGGGGGCTCAGCAGCAGCAAGTGTCGCTGTGGTGTCCCATGCGGAGTCACTCCAGACACACAAGGCACCATCGACGAGTTCAAGAAACCCTTCGACGGGAGCTCAGTGGACCCACAGGAAAAGCCAACCTTAACTTTCGATGGAGATGAAGACTTCACCGACGACGAGCTCTGCAGAGACATGTTTGTACAGGAAGCGTTGTTCAATTGGGAGAGTATGCAAAGGTTAACATTTTCTGGATTGTTCTTACAAGTTGGTTCTTTAGAACTGGGGTCTTCGTTCTTCATGTGTGAGGTTTCCAAAATGTTTTCTGTTAGAGGATCAGTGTCATTTTTATCTGCAATAATATTGGGATCCCTCTCTTTATGCGCTATCGTGTTTATGTGGTTGTTCACATAATCTAGAGACTGCATTGGACTGTCCTCCATGTCATCAGACTCGACCTCCATCGCCTCGTCAGTGGGAGAAGAACAATGGCCATTCATAGCATCTGTCTCGCAACTCCGCCGCACAGAATACGGACTGGAAGAAGAACGTTCATCAGGAGCTGTGCTGGTGGCAGGGACGGCCAAAGGTCCACCTGAAGATGAAGCAGGATGGTCATCGACGGTCACGTCATCGCACTCGTAGCGAGGTGATGTGTTGGTTGCATAGGGAGAGTCGTAGCAGCTGAAATTGCGGTCCTTGCGATTCTTCATCGGGAAAAGCGCGTGAAAATCAAATTCTGAAAGACAAGCAAAATAATATCGTGTTACTTTTCTACGAGTCATCAAAATATAATCGTAAATATATGTAATATGATATGCACCAACGTTCTAGATTTTGAATGTAAGTTTCGAAAAATAAGCATCGACTTGTGGAAAGTCGAGAGAATTTTTCCCGAGTTATCAGAAAACAATAATCGAAGGCAGCCAATACACAAAAGTTACAAAGAGTAATAAGCTAATATATGTAAGTCTCACCACCATAAAAAAATTCATGAAGTAAATAATTGACGATATCAATAGAAAAAAGAGAACTTCCAACCAAGTTGGAAGGAGTCTCAAAAACAAGACATGCTAGATAAATATTTTTAGTTTAGCATGTGATGTTGAATCTACTTAGCCAAGTTCAATAACTTTGGTCGTTACGAAGAAATTACCTTCATTGGCATCCATATCAAGCGGAGCTCCAGATTAGAGAGCGGTTGGTTGTGTGTGGTGCGGTTGGTGATGTGTGGAGTGCAGCTAGTTTTCAAGTAGCAACGGAAGAAGAAACTAATTGTAAATTGGCTCTGAAACTCTTCCAGAGAGAAAAAAGTTTACAGAATAGATTGGCTTCAGACAGAACTCAAATAGGAAGTTCTAGTAACAAGTACTAGGGTCTCTTTGAGGTGCTGAGAAGTACAACTTAAGTTGGCACATGGCTTAGTCCCTACCCTAGCGTGAGAACATTTTTGCTTTAGTTGGCCATGATTGAGGTGGTGTAAGGAACAGGTACAAATTTCTGTGAGCACAAAAGAGCCTGGAGGAAGAAAACGAAGATAAAGTGAGACATTGAACACAGACTTTTGCAGTATCTCATGGAAGCGTTAATGTTTCATGTAAGGGAAGATCAAGCTGTCGTCCAGTCAATGGTTCAGTAACGCCAGACACAATAACCTGAAATAAAGAATTGAGAATTAAATAATCACCTTGGCCACAATGAACCTTGAAGTAACGTAATAGAGTTGAAGATTTAAATTTAGGTCAGCATGAAGAAATTATCGATTTGAAAAGACTGAGGATTTATCAAACTGAATAACTTAAGAAGAAGCACTCAATTTTAAAACATACACTAAATTTAAAGACATGTATTCAATAATTTCAGCATCAAAAATCGAAACAAATTATCACAACAACGTTTCTTAAGAAATATCTCAACCACAAATGTTAACTATTAGGTCGCACTGAGTAAAAACAAACAATGAACGAATGTTAAAAAATAAGTTAACCAACCAACAGGTATGATAAAATAGAAGAGAAACAACGGCAAAAAAGATGTACAATTTATGTAGAGCAAACGTGCTTTGTTATAACCTAAGCATTAGCTTACACGGGACACGTCAAGGTGTCCACAGCATAACAAAAGTTTGAATCAGCGAGAAAAGACAGCTCATTCGAATGAAAATTCACGTTAAACGGACCAATATCAAGATCTGCATTGATGATAACCACAGAGTTTTGACGTTGCACAGACCAATATCAAGATTTTTATTCACGAAAACTGCAATTGTTTTGAAATGGGCAAGCGAAGAAACCTCGGCCTGGAGCCTAGCGTTGACCACGGCATTGCCACGCGAGAGAGGGGACAAATCACGAAAACAACTACCAGGGAACGATGGCACAAAACACCAATTAACTTGGGCAAGCGTGACACCAAAAAAAAGCGCACACGATTCCATCAAACCAGAAAGCAATGAACCCTAACCGACAATTGGGAGAGAAACCCAACGTGAAAATTAATATTTTACCGCAGAAAAAACTGAAGATCTCGAATAAAATGGGAATGATTGTATTTAAGCTTTGTGGTAGCCATGATAGTATGATTCTATTATTAAAAATTTCGCAAAAGGGAAAAAATGAGTTTTTAATTTTAAAATAACTATTGCTTTCTGAAATTTCAACGAATGATCGCAGTCACAAACAAAAAGATCCGTAGTTAGTTGTCACGTTTGAACCCTGCATGAAGTTTAAATGCCTTGTCAATATAGGTAAAAAAATTAAGTAGGATACTTTCTAGGCGTCGCCATCGACTTTCACACAATTGAATGCTGAAGTTTAGAATGAAGAGTTGAGACACAACGAACTCCAATTAACAACGAATGAAATTCAATCAAGCAATCCTCCTCCTCGATGACTTTTCTTCAGTGTCTGGAAATGGAAGTCACACAAAAAGGTGAAGAAATTCGTATTTCTCGAGATTCGGCCCCTGAGACGAGCGAGGGCAGTCAAAGGGTGAGACTTTCACTGCAACACTTTGCCTCCATTAATGCCAATGACACAAGCTCAGGAAAATAATTTTCGCCATGCAGTTAGTTTCATTGCCTGCAGGAAATCTATTCGAAAATAGAATGAGCTCGCGAATGGTATCAGGGCAAGTCTAGTCACGCTTTCAGGGTGGCAACTACAGACTGCAATGACCACTTAACACGTTGCCTACGGTTGTTCAAATTGTCGGTTCAAATAATATATCATACCAAGTGCTGCAAATACTGCATGCACCAACACGTTAATCTCCAACCAGAATAGACTTTTGTACGGCAATGTGAGATTAATAGTATTGAAAATTTTCATGCCTTCGTTATTACGTACAAACACGATGGCATGAAGGTCGAATTACAAGAAAAAATCGAACCAATTCCAGTATTTCCCAACAAGCAGTTTCAAAATTTTACTACCAGGGTTATCTAATATTATCAAAAATGACTGGAACATTGTTGAATAGCGCGTATCATTACAAAGAACATAGAACGAAACATTACCGTTGGAACAATAGAACATAACCTAAAAATAGTACAGGAAGAAGCCCTTCCAGACCCAGACACAGAGCATGACGATGGAACAGAACCACGTGCCCAGCACGCAGCAGGAGTGCCAGTAAACAAGGCCCAGCAGACGGAGATGATAACTGGTGTCGAGGTGGTATGATAAGCACAAAATCCCACAATGATGGTCCACTTCAGTGACAGAAAGACAAGCGTAAGAAATGAAGAAAAAATTAGCATTCTATGAAGAATGGGACACAGAATGGTGACCAAAAAATTAATTTCAATACAGTGGCAAAAATGAAGATGTGTCAGTAATTAACACCACTTTATTCTTACTTAAGGAAGACTATAAAGAAAAATGAAGACGTTGCTTGATAGAAAATCCAAATGACTAAGAATATTGAAAATAAACAAACTAAGTTCGAAGTTCAACGCGTTCGGCTGCAATGATCCAAATGAACGAACCAAGAATACTGAAGAACAAGCGAACTGGATTTTATATTTTAAACGCAGACAACAGGACCAACTCTAACGCATGTGATGGCATCTTGTGAGTGCGTCTGTAAATTATATCTCGTGTTTTCGATGACTCGAAACGCAGAAGGTGAAAAGCAAATTGAAGGGTGAAGCAGCAGCGAAGAATGAATAAACTAAAATTACAGCGATAATCATTACAACAGGTCACTGAAACCAACCTTTCGAGGACGCCCAAACACTTGTGAAGATGTCGCTAGAAGAATTTTATTCCTTTCGACTAGACAAGAGGTCACATCCGAACATGAGATTTGAAGAAGAATTACTTGGCGAATGTGTGTGTTGAAATATTGTGGTCGACGTGTGAGTGATGTAAACGATGTAAGTTGTGGATGTAAGGTGGAATGGGCTGGTGTATGTTAACTGTTTGAATTACAATTCAAGCAAATATTTTTGTTCATGAATTGTAAGCAGTGAACGTCATTGTGCTTCTGCATACTTAGAAGCATAACAAGCGCAAAAAATTGGTGCTGTTACGTGAATAAAATATCGACGAGGATAATTCAACAATTATTGCGAGAATTTGCACCTCAAGATGATAATATTGAATTCTTCAACTCAGGTAAAAACTTTGTACGATGGTCAGAAGTCCACTGGAAGACAGTGATCAGGTCACAGACTTTATAAATTCTGTTCAAGCGGCAAAATAAGCACTTGGAGAACTGCAGTGGATCAAGTCGATGGATTTGCACGGCGGTAAGCGGAAGCTATACAGTGTAGAGCTGATGCACAATATTTGGAAGGTGGCAGAGATGCAATGTAATCGAGGTGGTTTAGAGTGGAGCAAAGCTTGACAGAGGTTTGGACGAGGGAAGGTAGGCGAGGGACGGTTCAGCAGCGAGGGCCGTCCACAATCCACGGTTGGTCGCCTTCCATGACGACCACCCTGCAACAAATGAAATGCCGTTCACTTTTTGATCACGAACTCCACTTAACGTAGGAGTGGTCTATGCTTTTACATGATCTCGATGCTTCATGTAAATCTGCCGCGACTAAACGCACTCAGATGGATTCTTGCAAGACAACAGAACTTCTCATGTGTAAAGAATATCGAATCAGGGCAGTGATTCGGACGCACGACACTGTATGAATACTAATCATAACAATTACAAATAAATTCTCAGTATTAAACGCATTTCATTTGGACTAAGAATGAATTGAAAATTTGAACAAATCTATGTGGAAATTATAGGTTGAATTCAGGCAGCAAATGACACCATGAAATGAACAAAGCAAGCCAGATCAGAACGACGTCAGAGCGTAGTCGCTTTTGTGTACACGGAGAGCCTCAACGTGATGCTGCCACTAAACAATGTAACTTTGGATAACTATAATCATCAATCCAATGTTTATTCATTTATTGTGTGTCAGAAGCATTCAGTAGTAAAGCAACTACAGCAGCACCCGTGATTAACAGCAAATAGCAAAAACAATAGAAGAGGATGGCAAAAACATGTTCGTATGGCACTGTGGAAAGAACTATAACTACGTAACAACGTAGTACAAGCAATAAATGGTGCATTTCCATTGAAGGATTCCTCCACACACCTTCATTAAGAACTTCTGTCGGTAAACTGTTTCACGGCATACTAGTTCGATAATATTAATTAAATGCTATCAAATAATAAAATAGGCCCATCAAATGAAGATTGTTGCCGTTAGAAGGTAATTTATTACATAGCGCCATAGCATTTGAGAAAAATTATGAATAGCCGAGTATGAATTCGAACGACTCTCTGTTAATTGTTTATTAAATAAAATTCTGAGAAGACACATCACAAACGAGGTCGGATAATGAAGGATCTTGTCAACAAGTTCACTTTCTTTCGAAATTAATTACATACTCGTTATGAAAAACAGTATTTTGAACAGTAATTCGCTTAATAGAACACTGCCTACACGAACAAATGAGGTAATAAAAACTTTGCTTTTTGAATTAAACAAACCTTTCAAAAAATATACCATTTTCGAGACATTTTTATCACAGCGAAATGCAAGCACCAGTACATTAAATTTATACCAAAAAACAAGAGTAGTTGAGGGACCACACAGTACCGAACGCGGCAAAATGGTGCAACACATTTGTGGGTTTAATAAAAAAAGTAATAGAGTAATGAACAAAAATTGCACTTCTATTTTCGAAACGTACAAACAATGCCAACTTGTTTGATTTTTTTTACGTTTCGTAAACGCACTTTTTGTTCAATATTCTATTTTGCTTTCATTAAATTTATAAAAGTGTCAGATCATTTTGTCGCACCCTGTAGTTGCTTTCTCCGTAATACAAATTATCTGCATTGAAATCCAACTATTTTTCTATTCAACTAATCCCTTCTTGTCGCCGCACCCGGAACACGATTTTGCACAATCATCATATATAAAACCCCTGTGTTGGACTTCCATATTAAAACCCCGTGTTGGACTTCCATATTAAAACCCCGTGTTGGACTTCCATATTAAAACCCCGTGTTGGACTTCCATATTAAAACCCCGTGTTGGACTTCCATATTAAAACCCCCGTGTTGGACTTCCATATTAAA
>VCRD01000439.1:222162-282948 GCA_006783055.1 Trinorchestia longiramus
CCCTGTGTTGGACTTCCATATTAAAACCCTGTGTTGGACTTCCATATTAAAACCCTGTGTTGGACTTCCATATTAAAACCCTGTGTTGGACTTCCATATTAAACCCTGTGTTGGACTTCCATATTAAAACCCTGTGTTGGACTTCCATATTAAATCCCTGTGTTGGACTTCCATATTAAATCCCTGTGTTGGACTTCCATATTAAATCCCTGTATTGGACTTCCATATTAAAACCCTGTATTGGACTTCCATATTAAAACCCTGTATTGGACTTCCATATTAAAACCCTGTATTGGACTTCCATATTAAAACCCTTGTGTTCGACTTCAATATTAAAGCCGCGTGTTGGAGTTTGGCATTACAACTCTTAGTTCGACTTCAATATTAAAGCCGCGTGTTGGAGTTTGGCATTACAACTCTGAGTTCGACTTCAATATTAAAGCCGCGTGTTGGAGTTTGGCATTACAACTCTGAGTTCGACTTCAATATTAAAGCCGCGTGTTGGAGTTTGGCATTACAACTCTGAGTTCGACTTCAATATTAAAGCCGCGTGTTGGAGTTTGGCATTACAAATCTGTGTTAGAAAACATTCCAGTAGCGATGGCTTGCTGCCTCACTCACCGGAGAGCGCAACCGCGAGACGGGAAGGTTAGCTCTGTAGGAAATACAAGGCGAAGATCACGTTACTCCTGAACGGGATACACGACACCGGCTCATACAGGGGCCCCTTGAGCGGACCACCTAGTTTCATCCCTCGCACTAGTGTCAAAACTGAAATGGTCTTGAAAATTGTGTAATGCCATCCGTACAAATACAGTCTTAACAGTGACAATATGCGGGCGTCGTGTTGCTCTAATCAAGCTAGCTTGAAGCAAGAAGGATTCGAATAAAAGAGGATGCACCCGCCACTAGATTTAAATTTGTTATCCAACAATAGTATCACACATACGTACTTTCTGTAACCATACAGCGTGAAAAACAAAACGCGCTATCACCACGGCAAGAGTTCACTCTACGCCAGAGCTGTTCTGATTTATAAACTGCGGAAAAATGTAACCTAAAATGCACGCCAGAAACGTCCTCACCTCCAGGAACTTGTAGGCCAAACAAGGGAGGAATAAAAAAAAACCCAAGTGCGTGCCATCCTGGCTAGGAAGAAGTCAAGTATGAAAACAATCAACATTGAACTCGAGAAATTTCTCCATGCCACGTGATTATTTAAATTTCAGTAAATGAGATGTAACAGAGATGTTAACTCAAAAGAACAGTATACATACAACACCCTGGCGATCGATTACTTAATGGAAGCAGCAATTTTAGCTACAAGCCGTGATGTCACTCGTTCAGTGATTGTAAACACAAACTAGCTAGAAACAAGGAACTACACGCAAAAGAATTAATGAACATATGAACTCTCCGCCATTATAGCCAGCTGAAGCTTCGAAGAAATGCAGAGTTCGACTACCAAACAGGAACTTTGAGAATTTAACGCATGTCTTCTGTCGTTTGAGTCTCACACTTGGTGCTTAAAAAATATACAATGGTTTTAACAACATAAAATAACCATTTAAGTGAGATAAGTAGCAATATTATTTTAAAATATTAAGTGGCCTTTTGATTCAAATATTAGAAGTTTTTTACAGATGCTTAAATGGAGAATGTACGTTAACCTACAAGTAGATTCATGAGTTGCAGTAGACTTAACGTGAACTTAAATACTGCATAATTACAGGCCCTCCCACCTGAGCATCGCTGGATGATGCTAAACGGAAATTATGAAGAACAACAACTAATGTCACTTCCTTTCGCAAGGCTAAGTTTCATCAAGTAAGCTTGAAACCTTTACAGACTTCAACTAATGGGGAAAGATGATGAAACCCATTAACGATGAGCAACATTTCCATGCGTGGTACAAGCCACTGCGTTGTACGAACCACTGCGTGGTACAAACAGCCACTGCGTGGTACAAACAGCCACTGTGTGGTACAAACAGCCACTGCGTGGTACAAACAGCCACTGCGTGGTACAAACAGCCACTGCGTGGTACAAACAGCCACTGCGTGGTACAAACAGCCACTGCGTGGTACAAACAGCCACTGCGTGGTACAAACAGCCACTGCGTGGTACAAACAGCCACTGCGTGGTACAAGCCACTGCGTGGTACAAACAGCCACTGCGTGGTACAAACAGCCACTGCGTGGTACAAGCCACTGCGTGGTACAAGCCACTGCGTGGTACAAACAGCCGCGTGTAATCACGCGATTCTTCCTCAAATGTGAGTTGCTGAAAGAGACGCGACGGCAAGATGCAGGGGTGAGTAGCCGGTGTGGCATCCAGCCTGCCACGGGGCTACCATCCTACATGAGAACGCGACTGCGCCACACCACACACATTTATTTTTTACTAGTCGTGCTCACTGCACAACTGACGGCGTTGGAATGTGGCTGGCGAGGTCGGTAGGTGGGTACTGCAGTAGCACTGCACAAACCAGTTTTAACGCATCGAGTTTAAAACTGCATTACCTTGAAGCAAGTGATGGATTTGACCAACACCTGGCCTGACTAAATGAGATGGACCACAAGATGCGCAATTGTACTTGGACTGAAATACCACAACCAATATTAGGTCTGTTCCATGGGTACACTGTCGCACTGTTAAACATCGTCACGATTAACAAAAATCTCAGGAAATTGGACAAGCACGCGAGCATTGGCGAGGACTGAACACGGGAGTCAACTCGAGGTGTTAGAATTAATCCTTTACTCATAATAAACAATGAAATTTTAAATAATGAACATACCATGCAGCAGCAGTTACGTCAATCTCATCCACCAGTACGAGTTGCTTCATGTTCCTGGATCCTTCAAATCAAATGCGATTCGACGACATTAAATAAAATAAACAAATAACGTAAATAACAGGACTAATATTATTGATAAGAATTTCAGTAACAAGTTGTTTGCTCATCCTCCTCAATTGTTCACACATCTTAACACATTCATATGCCCAGCATATCCACGATGAAATCGACTTCCAACATCACTGAACAAATAAGCGACACTTTCCTCTATAAAATTAATTAAAAACCAACTTCGACCCAACCGTAAAATTTCACTTCAAGGTCTATAAAAAATCAGCCGCTTTTTGGTTTACAACATCGTTCGAAGAATATCTTATGGCTGTTCGAGCATCGGCTTTCTCACTTGATATCCTTATAAAGCACATACCTCTGGGCATTGATCGACTCTGTGACTGTGAGCAATGGTATTTCCGACGTATGCATTGAACAGAAAGCAGGATCAGTTGCTCACAGCACGTGACCAGCGCGAGCACTGCAGGCAAAATGGAGCGACGCGACGTAGGCAGTGATGACTTGTTCCTCCAGTCACTCAAAATAATCAGGCGACGGAAAAAGTTAGAAGTACGAGTCGTCGAGTTCAGGCAAACAGATGAAAGTGGTGATTACGCACTACTGTCGAAGAAATTAAGTAGAAAGAAAACCAGTTTTTGAGGCCATGTCGAAATGAAGCATTTTACAGGAATTGGCCGGTTAATTGTAGCTATTGACCACTACCTGGCATCATCTACAAATAAATTGCTTGAAAGTACTCCAACATATCATTTGCAAACTTAACGTTCATTTACAGTCCTTCAAACAGATAAGTGCCTAATTTTTTTACTATTCCTTTACAATTGTGGATCATAGCAGTGATTTGACTTACATAAAACAAGCACTTCATCACTTCTGGATGAGGCGGTCGCAGAGCAACTGACCAAAACTAATTTCGACACTACACCTCTTGATCATTTACTTCACTTGTATGTCTTCTCCATGCACTCATTACTCAGGCCGGACCCTATTTCCTCCAGTTACGGTGAAACATTTAACAACCTACCAAATCTAATCTATCCATTGGGTACGACTATAACCTTAAAGCTTATAAACTCTCACATTCAATAGAAGACACAATCAAGTATTTGCGAATAAAAATTGTGACAAACAGATGAAATTCAAAACAAAATATTTGCCTTCACCTTCAGAGGCTGAATTACAGAAAATGCTGGAAATTCACACATAAATCAATTTCCGCTCGCGACGTAACGCGGATCAATTTCTAACTGAGGCAGGCAGAAAAAAGTCCGATGCGAGAGTTGCAACACAGCCTTGAATTTTACTGTAACTGCTGTGTGATTGAAAGCACAGCCCAAGCACCGTAAAATGAATAAAGCAAAGAGCAAATTCTTCAGTGTACGTACGTGTCAGGTTTGCTGCTGCGTTAAGCAACACGCATGAGGAGAATACAACGCTCGCCATTAGCAGACCTAAACCGCAGAACTTGGTTCTCCAAGCTCAAATATTGGCAGCGGGCGCGCCAAAAACAACTCCAAGATTCCAAAATGATGACAAGAACTACTAGCTGAAAGTGCTAGGCATCTTGCCATGGAGTTTACGCTTATTTTACTTGACGCCTCTAAGCTGTTAATTAAAGCACCGTGCTCGTTATAAAAAATACCACTTCATTTATGCCACATTATTGAGGTATTACTGGTATGAAGCAATTAGTAATCTATATTCATGGTAAGTCAGCAGGCTGCCGAGAGCATTTGGAGCAACAGGAAACGTTTCATGAATATCAGTGGCGCACTTGTCCTCAAGATCACAAAATCATGCAAGATTATTCATGTCTAACGAAATCAAGACAACAGATGGCAATGAGATACTTATTAGTAATTGCATTAAAACTAAACAATAAACATGTTCCGAATTGAAATTACGAAGTTGCAACGACCTCGTCCGAAGAGACGGTGAAGCTTAAATTGACCCACAATTTTGGCGCAGTCTACAATGTTGGTGAAGTGTACGAATGTTGAGCTCCGAGTTGAGTTCTTTGTCCTACAAGTATAAAAGAAGATGAAATAAGAAATCTTTATAACCATTAGCGTACATCTAAGTTTCGGATAATTCGAGGTGATTCACTTCAAGAAATACTTTTAGATGTGCTTTTGATGTTCAAGCGTTACCAATAACTTTGGTTCATGGTGGCACCAATTCCTATTCTAGTCTAATAAAACTGTTTCAACAGACCACCAAATAGTGCGAGGCTAAAATCAACGTTGCATTTGGAGGATAAATTAGTTTGAAAACAGGAAAGTATAATCAAAAAGTGAACAAATAGATCTCGAGAGACGTACACTTCTTTTAGCAGAGCAGCTTCCACTAAGCAACCATGAGTCCGAAACTTAGAGGGTATTAAAATTGACTCGTAAATTAACGTAAAAATATAGGAAACTATGACTGGGTAATATTGAAGAAGTGAGACGTCATTGACGTATGAGGTACTAACAGCATCATACAACAGGGCTACCGTCCACAAATTACGCACGTCAAGTTGTAGGTGGATACAGCAATTCCGCGACCGTGGAATTGCTGTAGTGTCGTACAGCAATTGAATAACAATAAGAAGAATAATTAACACACACAAGTTGATACAATGGCGTAGAAATCCAGTATGTTTCTCTCAAGCACGAAGTTGCGAGTTTACTTATTCTAAACGACTGTATTATGAGATTACATTTGCAGTAAGTTAAACACAATTCAAGCATAAAGAATATTTACAGACACCTTGTTTGATTTAAGACAACTACACAATGTTACGGAACAGTCTCATTCAATTTAAGTCATGTGATATTCAATCAAGTTTCCCTGTAAACTTATTTCACGGGTGTTTCAAAATAGCAGCATTAATGTCAGTGAGACCAATTTTAGAGAATTCATTAAAATACACAGTTTTAAACTCAAAACCTACAAAATTACGAATGCGACAATTTTCTCACTGAAACATGACGAAGACTTATCTCAAGTGGCATCACAGGGGCACAAAATTTGAGCTTCTGTTAGCAAGCACAAACCTTTGATATTAAAACTCACTCGACACCAACAGCACCCATTGTTTCCCTACCTGCGGGTTTCAAGTAGGAAAAGGCGTACGAGAGGATCCTCGAGCGGCACCTGCCACCGCACGGACAGAAGTGATGCACAAAATCCTTGCTCTTCTGCCTGAGCGAGGTGACCTCACACAGCAACGTGGAGACGCATAATCAGACTAGCCACAACTCCCAGCGCAGTAAAACGAAAACTTAAACCTCACATAACATTCCAATGTGAACCATTTAGAAGGATCCAGTCTAATTCAAATGGAAATAAAATTTTGTTTGTACTATTGAAATAGACAATTGTGGACACTTACTCGCTCAACTGATCATCGAATAATAATTTAGAATATCAGACGAGAATACAAGTTTTTTTTTACATAAAACGGGAACTGCAGTGTGTTTATACAACGGTGCTTATAAAATTAAGCAACTTCTAACCACCATGCCTAATTTAATGTAAAGCTTGAATCTGAGCTTCGCAGGGTACCTCAACCTTAAAGAGAACGGAGAAAATTTCGGCGGCAAAAACAAGTTAAGTGCCCGAGTAACAATCACCGCGGAATGATCCCTTGCTTAACGACGCAATGTTCCATTGAAGCAGTCGTTCTGCTCGCGCAGCTATGCCGTTACGAGGTAGAGTAACACTGTACTTACGAGGGGAAGAAGGGGATCATTAAGTTGCTACACTAGGGTAGCCAGTCGAGAAAAAATTAAATGCTCACAGCTTCAGAATATCGAAAAGCATTAACTTTTAATCAAACCGTGATACTGCACCAGGTACGTAACGCCGATTAATTTTCAAAAAGAATTATATATTCCTCAATTAGAAGGGAGACTTCCACGTAAAAAATACACGGAAAATTAGTCACCCCACATTTATAAATGAAACAAGGTGAACAGAAATAGAATTGAACAGACAACCCTGTTTCTAGTCGGGGATGATGAAGGTTTCATCAGTGAATTGAGCTTTTGTAAAGATGACAGCGCAATCACTACTCTCTATCAACTGATCTTCTGTCGTATATCAGACGACCGCCTGCATAATAATGCATAGTCTCTTGAACACTGTACCACATTAGAGCTCAAACTATATTATCCGCACACAACCGAGTCATAACTCAGGAGGGAAAAAATGAGCTTTCTTCAGAGAATATAGAATGAAAAACTCTTGATATGTCGCAGGAAACTCTTCTCATGGTTCTAGCAAGTGGAGTTCAAGTAGTGGTATCTGTCATTGGTTGGAGTTAAGAGAAGGTAACCACCAGTTCTACTTTATATTTTGACACTATAACATTGTATGTATAGAAGAATTGACCAAATATCAGGGCTACATGAAACGTCTAAAGTTAGGAAAGTTGATTTAGTAAAGTATTTGATAATTTTTCTACAAGTGAGACAATGGTTTCGGATTAAGTTAAAATCTATGGATTTTTACGTTACATCAATGAAAGACAGAAACGGTAATACAGATATTTGTTCTGAAGTTTGTTAGAGTATGTCATCTACGGTCAGAAAATGCGAAAGTGAAGGCAAACGCAAAATCAATGAACTACAAGATTCAACATTGGCGGACTCCAATAACCATTGATTTGTTCTGTTTTTGTGGTTGAATTTAGCTAGAACATCGCAATATTTACCGAGGCAATGCTAGTAGAGTAAATATTTCGTGAGATTTTAAAGCAAGAAAAAAATGCCTTCGATTTGAAAGGATCATACTAGAATAAGAAAGACAGAGCTAAGAGCCACCCACATTAGCCATATCAGTACTGCTCAGCCTTCTTAGTGCTAGCTTGAAGGAGCTAGATAACTGGTCACATGCTGCCAAACAAAAACTGACAGTCCGTTCAATGCATCGTGAAGCTTTGCTCACAAATAACTTTCATGTATACATTCAACAATAGATCAGGCGTCAAACTAAGACCACATACCTTCAATCCTCCAAAAAGTACATCTAAAATGAGCTTCAAGAACATGATACAAAAAATGTTGTGCGAGCATATGTTGAAACTACGTATTTACAGGAGCTAAATAAGAAGAAAAAATAAAATAACCCTAAAAGAGGTCCGGATAATTTTTGCAAAAAATTCGCTTTGTAATTCTCAACGTGTTTTTAATAACGCGGCTTCGACAGCATTTGGGTTCAGCGAATCCTTTTAATTTCGTACCATTACTAAAAAACTAACCACTCTCTACACTTCATAACAGGGGAATAATACTAACTAATTAATGAGCTAGCGTATTCATATCTCTATGAATAAATGCATTATTTCTGCTCGATAGCACCAGCGAAAAAAGGCGTGGTACCTCGGTCTAAAATCGTAGATTTTCTCTGTCCTCTTTGTGCTGTATTATTGTCACGATGCTACAACTTCTCATTCAATCACAAACCTTTGACTGACAATGTAATATCGATGTTCTTGCTGAGTGTTCTCCGTTCCCATTACTACACAAAAAGTAAATGTCCTAGTGAGGTCACTCGAGGTAGGGTTCAGTTATATTTTATTCAAAAGGATCGAGATTATCGAGTTCAGGGCTTGCTTATTTTTAGTGCTCAGTTGTCCAGAATCGCGCGAAGAATGACGTAAAACCGCAGCATAGCCATCGTAAGTAAAATTAGTATTTCGCTTTTTCATGAACGTTTAAGATCCAGCACGGGTCATTATCAAGCCAGTAAATTATTACAAAAAAAAGAATAACATGAAATCATTTTCAGATTTTTGAAAAGAAAACCTTTTGGGAAATGCTGCTGAAAGAAAACTTAATGCGACCTTGAAACTATAGTTTGCAAGCCCGTTTATGCCACCTGCTGCGTGAGATGGTGATTTCGGAAGCTAAGCTTGTTAGAGACTGAAGATTTTAGTGAAGTAATTGAAAAATAAAATTCAAACCACAAAATGTGACCTACTGCGCCAGAGCTACGGCATAAGGACTTATTGAATTCACTTCATCTCTCTGAGACGATGGTCTGTTTTCGCTGTGAAAGTTACTGTACACTTCATTAACTCAATGGTAAAAATCTGTCAAAAAGGTGATATTTATCGCAACTCAATGTAATCTTCAAATTGCTGATGCCCAGTAGCCGACGATAGTATTTTTTTCCTGAACGCATTTCAATTTCTAATTTCAGTACATATACAATAAATTCATTTAAATTAAGTTCTGATGGACGTATCTCAAAAAGCTGAATTTATCTTCTCATGTTCTCATACAAAACAATTTTACCGTCGTAACCATAATACTCCATCTGTTTTATGTTAAATTGTTCAACAGCGGCCGTGCGCTAGGGCAGATAAATTAAGATTGACACAATAGTGCAACTTACTAAGCCAATCTCGTCTTATAAACTGAATGTGACGGCTTCTCGATTTCCTGAAAAATGACATCCCGAATATTATGATCAGCAGGAAATGGTTGCCAACTACTCCCGATACAAGAACCACTGTATAAAAACCATGACATCTTACAAATTCTTTTTCACTTGAGTGCCAAGGCCTGATTACCAATGGAAGTCTATTAAGTCGAAAATATCAGGAAGAAATCAAAGGTTTAACCTCTATGTGACTAAAACAGTTTATGGCAACGTAAATCCTAACTTAGCGGTCCACTTTTTCTAGAACTTATCCAATGAACTCGAAGCTCGAAAAAAAAGCAAGATGACCGAGCACGTTGGCAAAGAAAAGCAAAAATAAAATGAGAACGGCATAAACTCGTGCTCTGAATTAAAGCAAAGACTGCGACAACGGAGACGAGAGGGTGGACGATGCATGGATTGGCCTGCAAAGGGCGGCACAGAAGAGACAGGCTCCAAATAAGCAAAGCGAAGGTCGCAACTCAGGCAGCCGTCAGAGGAGCGGGCAACTAAGCTGCACTGCACCTCCTTCATCTCGTTTCTTCAATAGAGTTTACTACAAGAATTGAAATTTATTTTTAAAGATTTCATCACCGTAGTCATTAATAAGAGGTCCCCAAAGGTGAAAGCGCACAAAAAACACAATTTCAATAGTGAAGTAGACGAAGAGCGGCGGCGATTTTTGTGCACTAGACATTGCATAATGTATTGGCCTAACCATGCGAGAATGTACCAGAAGAGATGAAAATGAGGCCCGCTAATCTCGAAACCCGCTCGACTCCAGGAAAACGGTCGCTTATTGCATGAAATTGCTTTAGCGTCCCTGCTGTAGAGCACGATCGTGGCCGACGCTGCTGAAGACTACAGTTTCTATTAACATACGCTCTCAAAATAAAGCTCAAGATATGTGTCAAGTTTCTGATGCAGGCTGTTGAACCAAAGTACTTCCATCAGTAGGCATAGAGTTCGACACCTTTTGTGCGTAGTTGAATTATGGACGAACGGCAAATCCAAAGCTCGTGTCTACAGATCATGCTAACCTCAGTAAAAGTGTGCCGGAATCCTGACTGGGTAATTTCATCACATTCTCTGCAGACAAAACTAACAGACTCAAATGCAAGGATGGAGAGGCTGGTCAGTGTTCCTGAGCAGCGTTGAGATCAGGTTGACGTTACTCTCGCAGAATAATAATCGAGGAGTGGTTGCAGTTCACAGTTATACGATTCTCCAGGAGTCCATTTTTTGCCTAGTGATGATATGAACCAGGTACCAGTTCAAATCATTCTTTACAAAAAAAGCCATATCACGATACCAGCCACATTCCTAAACAAAACTTATAGAACTATGTAATGCACCAACTAAACTAAAAGTAATGTAGGCTATCGAAATGATAATGACAGTATAATTTAACACAGAGATTAAGCTTATCACCAAGATGAAGGGGCTATCGGTTCATCAACGACTAGTTTATGAAGTCCAATGTAAACAAGCCGTGATACTCTGGTCTGCTGTAGCACAGGAATATATATTATGGTTATGGTATCCAACACCTGATATAAACAACAGCAAAAAGTGTGCGTAATTATAGAACTGAGACCCTCTTCAGAAAATAAAACCGTTAACCGCAACATTAAGGAAAATGTCATATGCACATTTTTCTAGTTGATTTGAATCAGTTAAATAGGAAGTGAGCATCGACAAAGTCTGGGAAAATGGCACCGTATGTCAAGCAAAGACCCCGAAGTCTGCAATTTTGAACAGGCGTCTTTCTTTCGTGTTCTGAAGAAAACTCACCAGACTGTGATTTTCTTTAGTTATTCAATGGGGTTAACGAAGATAACAATAAGACCTCTTGAAGCTATTGTGCACCAACAATCATGAAGTAAAAATTGTATAAACTGGAGTGAACCCAATAAGACCGCAATATGGAAAAAAAGCAAGTAAAATAAAACAAATTGAAGCACGGTGTACTTGCATACAAGAATGACAAATACAGGATGTCTTCCTTAAATATACACACTTGAACAGTAGATAATTCAAATACATTTGTTCTCTTTCCGAATCTTGTTCTCAATAAGAGCTACTGGCATCAAGACTTGGATTGTTAAAATCAATTTGATTCTAAAATGGCATAGAAGTATAGAAATGCTAGACGAAGAAAAGAACAGGGTATCAGCCTTGTCCGAGTCTAGTCAACAAGAACACACTCAGATATATAATGAAGCGTTTCTTTCATTAATTAATTCCATCACTTTCAGTTATCAACAGAGTCTGAACTAGAAAGATTTCGATTAACACGTTGCCTCCGATTGCCTGGCCGGTGTAAATCTTCACTTTGTACATATTATTACTAGAAGGCACTAAAATTTACAGAACCTAACCTAAGTGGCCCACATACGTACCACTTGATCGAAGTCAACGTGTTAAAAGATTGTTGGAATTAAGAATTCTATTTGAAACATATTATTTATCTTTAGAAGATATTTTTTGGGTGTTTAAATGCATTTGTGTTTAAATGCATGTTTGCAGATCACATGACTGCATGCTAATAAATATTAGTAAGTTGACTTGTATTCAAAGCGTGTGTGTATATATTGTTTTTAATTGTCAAACCAGATACATATATCATATAATAAAAGATTAACAAAACGGGGTAGAACCACCTTTGCCACAAACAGGATCTATGGTTAGAAACATCAGTATTTCGAAAAAAAGGCAAAATGACGTAGGTTTTACACTTGCGCACGCGCAGCAATTGCTTTAACAGGAGCAGCAAACATGAGCATGTTAGCACGATTTCAACGCTCCCTTCTCCCGTGTGTGTGAGAATATATTTGAATTTACAATAAAAAACCAAGGACTAGACGCAAGACTAGGATAAAACCAAGGGTAGATTTATCTTTACGTTTAATTTACTGGAGACATGTACGAGCTTATCCATCTGCTGACCATTGGATGAGTGAGAACAGCCTGGAGATTATACTCTTGTAACATCTAAACCTATAATCTAAAAGGCGTCAGAAGAAATGTAATTGTAAAATTTGGAAGTGGCGATTTCAGCGTTGAAGAGAAAGACAACAGAATATACAATTTAGCTTTATGACAAGCTCCTTGTGGCATCACCTGAACGAGATACTGCATTTGAATTGAGGAATCTTTAGTATTTGTTCCCTTACACTCTACTCAGTAGTTTACAAAATCGTTTTTATGTACAATGTCGTTTTTATGTCTATCTACCATAAACCGAAAGGAAGTTGAAATTGGTACTTCAGAATTTCTCTTGTCAAACCTAAATTTTTTCACAATGACATTAAAAAGCTTACGAGTAGATGAGAAGAAGTCGTAGATGATCATGGAAACTTCACTGACGATTGAATTACATTAAAACATTAGATTTCACCCCTTGTTTTCTCCAATGAAATTCATAAATTGATGTAGCGAATTACGAACAAACATTACGAATCAAAAACGATGAGTTATGAATTTAAAGCCAACACAGTGAATTGAGGGTCAGCATGGGCTTCAAGAACCAAAATTTCAAACATGCCTTCGAAACTTAACGTTTCAATCCTAATCATTCAAAAAAACGTACAAAGTTTTTGGAGCAGAGTGAGCGCAACACTAAGAAAGAAACGCAGGTGGGAATATGCTAATGCATGGGACGGCCTCTCAACAAAAAAACATGCCCCAGTCGCCACTAGTTGCAGAGGAAGTGACGTGATGGCGCGATGCACAAGCTGGGTTACCCGCGCTGCCACGCTCAGCTCCACGCTGCAGCCTCCTTTACTTTAGCAGTGCTAGTGCAATCAAATAGGAAATTTAGCAGCGTGTGTCTAACAGAGCTAGTTCTCCACTCAAATTCAGCATTAATGAGAGTTCCGCCTCTTATTATCATTGATACATTTGGCACCAGTGCACTCAGTAACCGGTTTCGTGCGTTCGTTGCTGTAGCGGCTCGATGATCCAACATTCAAAACTGTAACTGAACAAGAGAAAATAAAGTCATGTAAAATACATTAAGGGATTTAAAATCGCTTATATATTTTTTACATCTTCCTGCTTCTCATACATCCCAGCAATGATTCAACTCCAAAATAGTTTTAATTTTGGTTGTACTCTTTTTCCTTCTACTTAAGTAACGTTTTTGTTAACTGGATCCTAAAAATTATGCTTGTCTGTTTTGAATATAAAATTCTATTCTCTACTCCACTGCTTGAAATTTTTTATTGAAGTTGAGCCTAAGCTTGAAATGTTCAAATTAATTACTTTAAGAATTTTTAACTTTATTGTTACCTTGATTCGCAAAAAAATAACATATTCCAACTCTCATATTTTTCTAAATCATTTAACCAAATTTTGCCTACGCTTTTCTAAACGATATGAAGATTACTCCATTCACTGGAAACCACATACACACTAGACAATTTTTGTTTCTATCCTCATGGAATGACTGTTAAATTAAACAAAATAAAACGAAGTGATGAGCGTCATATGCCAATCTGGAGCTGATCTTCGAGTCGAGTAACACTACACCCTAAACAAATTGTCGAAGACAATCATTTGATAATAACATCAAAGTACACTGCATTTGGCCCCGAGCGGTCGATGTCGTTAGTGCTGCGGTTAATAGCATGGAACACAAAAGCAAATCCCTCTGTTCCTCTGTTCGGAACTCATCTCACTAGAAACACGTAACTACGAGATGCATGTGACCAGCAGCTGTGAGAAACACACACGGCCATCACACTCTCTAGGTTACCTACAACGTCATCCTAGATTCTAGGATGACGCAGCTTATAAAGCAAGAGAAACAGGAGGTCGCATGAGGGTGGTGAGAGGGAAGTGAGCAGCAGCTCTGGCACCAGCGTAACAAACTCACTTGTGTCACGTGCACGTTCAGTAAAGCAGACGTGAGCCGTTGTGTGTTGTATGTGCACCGCGAGTATGAAGTGATGGGCATCCATTCGTTGTATGAGAAACTACTAGAGGTAATGTTAGGTAAGTTGTTGATAGTTACCTAATGGTTAATAGTAAATTACAAGGTAAATATTTAAAACTGAAGTATCAAATGGCTTTGCGTTCAAATTCTCCATTTGATGAAAGAGCAAAAGCTCCATGGAAATTGAAAAATCATTACTATGTTAACTTGGCTAGAAACTGTTGCCTTGTGTACGAAACGAGAGAAGGAATACAAAAACATCAGCTAAAAATGAGAGCAAAGTTGGGTGGAATCTATGGAGTGCACTCATACCTAACACATGCGAGTATCCATTTCAGGTCGACTTCAAGTATGACAAGTTGTGAACGCAGCTGTGCTATCTAATCGCTTAAATTGTTGGCCTCAATCCAGCACGTTGAGAACATAACTTAGAATTGATCGTAATGTGTGCACTGCGGCACAGAATCAGCAGCTGAATTTTGTGTAAAAATAGCCAGGGCGAACATCAAGTCCGTGTGAGGATGCATAAACAGACCCTGCCTCGCCAGGGCCTCTGAAAGCTACAGGCCTCAAGGCAACGCTGGCTCGGTGAATGGAAAACTTCAGGTCTACATACTGACCGAGCTCTACTTTTGCTGAAATTAACTGCCGGTACAAATATTTACGAACAGCAGCGGGAATAAAAGAGAATGCTACGGAGTCCAATCGAGTAATAGAATAAAAACAAATCATACTAGTGTCAAACGTTTTTCAAGACAGAATTAGCATGCACAGTTCTAATGTGAGGTCAAAGGAATGGTTAAGTAGAAAGATATGCCTAAATTTTAAAAGTTAATGAAACTACTCACTTCTACGACGTGCATTAATGCAACTGTCTGTCAACATATGGGTGTAATACGGGTCCTTAACAACATAGGTATACGAGAGTTAGAGGCCCTTTACAACATAGGTATACGAGTGTTATACAGGCCCTTTACAACATAGGCATACGAGTGTTATGCAGGCCCTTTACAACATAGGCATACGAGTGTTATGTAGGCACTTTACAACATAGACACAGGGCAATAATAAGAACACTTTACAACATAAGCATGTGGGTGTTATACGTGTGCTTAGTCATGAAGCTAACAAACACAGTCAGCTTGATTGCGTGGTTAGCGCTGCAGTGAACTTCCTGTTCCCAGCCGCTGCTGCACCTCATGCTGCCCTCCACAGACACTAGAACGAGGACCGCACCTTTGAACTGCTGCTATCCTTCATTTGTTTCATCTTAAATTTCCTTACTTCATTATCACGCACCGAATTTTTCTCTAATACAGTACTCTCATAGAAGCTAAAACCTGAAAACTTTATCAAGTATAATTTGAAGCGGGTATAGTACCGAGATATCCGAGAGTGAAATTCTAGGATGTTCTAGCGAGTAAAACACACCCTGTAATTACCTCAATTCTTCACTGCCCAGCGTACCTAATTCGGTACAAATTTGTCATTTTTTCATCTAATATGGCCTAAAGAAACCACAAGGTTATGCGCCCGATAAGAAAATTATTGGTCATGTAGAAAATAATTTGGGCAGTAAAGGACTAACAAGCAGCAACTAGACAGCCGAGGTTCTACGTCACGACCGATGATGGCAGACGCGGGGTGAAGGGAAGGGTTCACTGAACCAAGGCGTCGAGAAGATACAGCGTACAAGGCAGGTATTTTGCAGGTCATTTGAGTCAATTCATGGCATCGAGGGCATCAGTTCAGAGGGAGTTAGCGGTTATCTGCGACACTCGAGTCATGCTGATTATACTTGGACGGAAGAACATGGTTGATCTTGCAATGTTGTCATACCATGAGCGTTGAAATCATGTAAAATGCTGGAGGTAAATAATTCGTTAGGTACAATATCGGAAAGTTTAATGATAATAAGAGCCATAAGTAACAGATCAATGGCGCAGTCTAAAAAGTTTAACCATAGTGGTTCTGAATCTCGTGAATCATCGCATGTTGACGAATAAAATATTGAAATATTCAGGAAATATTGAAATAGTGAAAGAAAATTTCGTCAAAAAAATACTCTATCGATAAATTAGTTACAGTAAGGCTACAGTGACTAGAACACAAAAAACTACCCACCGTTACACGAGTGTCTTCAGAAAATTCAACACATACAAACGTTTAGAGATGTTCTGAAGCTCATTCAAGTTTGAGAATTTTGAAGACAGAGCAAAAGAAAGAGAGACAGTGGAGTAGATGACAGTGTTGATCTACGCTGCAGGATTGTTGGGACACTGCTGGAGACATACATGGCAGACGTGATGTTCACGCTTGCGTGTGAAACGAAGGTGGCAAATGATGTATGGTGCATTTGCTGTGCGCAACTCCATCTGTGTTTAACTGATGCACCGTAATTCTGATGCTCTGACCTTATATGAATGATGCTCTGCAATGAGTGCAGCACAGAAATAACCGATGGCTCAGAAATGACTAGTTTTGAAGAAGTGCTTGTTCTGCAATAGCGATTGCCCTGAAGAATCTGTTGCTATGAAAAATTATTCCGTCGGGGTGGCCCTCAAAGCATAAGCATGTTCAGTTGTGCTAATATTTGATGAGTCGACAAGTAGAAATTCGACGATTTCAGCAGTCAAGAACACAGTACCTGCGCAACAACGTCGGGAACTTCTCAGTTTCGAAACTTCTTCACGGAAAACACTTACTACAAGACCCAAACAAATTGGAAAATGCAACACCGTCGAAAACATTTATTTCAATTTACTTCGCGGGTTACGTGAGTACAATCTCGACAAAATAAAAAATTATTTTGTTTCCATGAAAAAATAATTTAAACGTACATAAAACATTTTAATTCTATCCACTCTAGGTCCATGTCATGTACACGAACGCAACATCGAACATTAGCATTAATGTTCATTAAAACGTTAATGAACGAAGTCGTACGAAGTTTTGGTGATCACAAAAATGCCGGAACCCAGCGAATGCCCCGTTAAGTACGACAACGCCCCTCACAGCCTCGTCCAGACACGGGCGTCTCGCCAGGATACAAAATACGAGCCTAGCAACCCCTGCAGATACCTTCAGGCACATCACACCAAGCTGAGGCAGACCAGACTGTGGGATAAGAAGGCAAAACGAGTCTGAAAAAATAGATCCAAGTATTTCCTGCGAGCTTCCAGACATAAGGAGTGCACGATCATCTGAGGTTCGATCAAAAGGGCTTTGGAATATGTTTAGAAATGAGAAACATGGATTTCTTCACCTCAGAATATCGAAGACGAAGCAACACTATTTCTTCTTCTCTCGGAACTTACTCGTTTGTGAGCAGTTATAACGTAAAGGAAAGGTTTTCCAATAAAGTCATTAGAGTAAAAGACGATTTAAGCGCCTAAAAGTTCAAGTGAGGGGGAACGACTGACCAGATGAGTCAAGATACCTCAATATGGGCATAACAACTTCAGAATCATACAACGCACATTCCCTGCAAATATTTATAAACAGTCGCAAATAAGTTGAGACTATTTGAAGGGCTTCTGTGACGAGCTCCTAATGACAACATCACTTGTGTAAATCCTCAAGTTGTTGCTTTAATAATGACAGGTAAATTGAGGCAGCACCACTCCCACACCGCTACCTAAATACTCTCGTATCCATCTCATACAATGACTGCCAGTAAAAAGATTAAAAGATTAACACAAGTTTATGAGTCTTCATACATGAAGAAGGAATATCTAATCGTTAAACAGGAGAGTTAAATGGGCACCTGTAGAGAATCTTCTGGTCCATAGATCACACCTACAGAAGCATGAGTCACTTCAGACTTCTGACTCACTTCAGACACTGGGATTTTGAGGCGAGTACAAACCAATGGACACGAAAGATGGCTAATTGTTCCTCAATACTATAAATATAGTGAAGAAATTACAAAAACGTTATTGTAATCACATATCAGAAAGTCTCCCTTTAGATCCCAGTTCATCAACGCCATATTAAAAGCGCTTCACACGAACAAGGCACTATGAAATGCAGATATTTTGCACTGGATGACTCCTATTAGGAAAGCAGCATCTGAAAGTTGAACACTAAGCGCCCACTTTCCAGAGCCTGGGAAATCGAACGAAACTCCATACAGGAAAATTTCACCAGAGGAAACACATTGCTTGCGCAGGATTTTTTTGCCAGGTCATGACTCAAGTAATCAAAGTAACGCTAGGTTACACAATTGACTTGGCATTAGCCCCTTAACACGTTCCCCGCGTATAGGTATTTAAGCAGTATTCCTTTGTTGCGTATGCACATCCGTGTGCCAAACGTAATTTGGTACACGAGTACCAATACGCAATTGCAGAATGACACTGTTGGTACACGGGTGTACCAACACGCGGGGAACGTGTTAAGTTGTCTGGGAGAGACCCAGCGCAGTCAAACAATCTCGTACGAGTGTGTTGAAGATTAAAAGTGAAAACCTGTCAAAGTTTCTTGCTTAACACGTTGACTCCGAAGTGGTACGTATGTGTACCACTTAGGTTAGGTTCTGTAATTTTTTCAGATCCTTCTAGTGACTATGCGTACAAAGTGAAGTTTTACACCAATCAGTCAATCGGAGTCAACGTGTTAATAAACACAGTGAGCAGAGGTTTGTGCGTCAGAAATTAATACTTGAGGTAAGTGTTCATTATGGCACACGTGAAGTGACACCAACATGTCAGTCACGTTTGAGAACTGGTGCCTTCCATTCAATAAAAAGAGTTTCTTCTAGACCTTCGTATTATAAATTAAATATTCTAATAAAGCAGTTTTGAAGAGCGGTGATAAGAGGTTCTATAATATGACTCATTTTTTGAATATTTTTAAAATCGAAACGAACTAAATCCACTCGTCTCTTGCATGACTAATCGCATAGCACTCCTGGTAAGTCCCTATCTATGACAAATAAACCAGCTTTAGTAAGAATATTATTTTTTGCAGCTCAAATGAAAATTATTAAACAAACATATATACAGCTATGAAGTTTTTGCAACCATTAATTGACAACAAAAAATCTATTGAGCCAAACGACGCGCCACTTATAAATTGATAAAATATTCAGCCACATAGCTATAAAATGGCACCACAACACGCGCTAAAAACAATTGAAGTGAAGGCTACTTCAAAGATAAACCAACGCCAGAGAACCTTCTTGTTTTATAATCAATGGTTTTAGTATCAACTTTCTCTGCCGAAGAATATAAGAAGAAAAAAACCGAGTTGAATTGAAGGGTGGACAGCACTAGTGGACTACTTGCATTTTTTCCCACGGGAAAAAATGCAAGTAGTCCACTAGTGCTGTCCACCCTTCATATAGTACACTACTGGATCGTAATCGCCTCTGTCAGCGCTGTGTTAGGGACAGCACGGGAATGGACTACTTGCATTTTTTCCCGTGGAAAATATATTATATTTACCACGGGAAAAAATGCAAGTAGTCGACTAGTGCTGTCTAACCTTCAATTATGGTTCGGAGGACGCTTTGACAAGTCGAGGGTAAGAGCACTCGCACCTCTGCTAGAAATACACAAGTATTTCAGTCAGTCGTCGCGCGAAAAGCTCAAGTCTTGCGCAAATTTTTAATTTGTTCAACTGAAAGCGTAACTGATAATAAGCAAAATTCTCCTCAGAAAAGAAGGTTGTAAAATACAGAAAAGAAAGTTTTATGTAAGTTTTCCCGGTTTTCAATATTGTTAAACTATGTACAGATACATTCACATAGAAAAATGCTTGGCAGTTTTCATTCATATGAACAAGATAAATAATCTAGTTTATTTGTCTTTTTAAAAAGACAAATAAATTGCTAAAATAACCTGACAGATGTCCAATAATGATGCAATGGCGAGCTCGTTCTGGTTGGTTACTGACGTTTTTCCCGTAAGACGTAAAATAAGAATCTGGAATTACGGTTAACCGTAATTCTCCCAGATTCTTCTGCTCCCAAATCCATATCAGAGCACGACTAAAACAAAAGTGCTTTAACTATCGACAGTCTAAACAATTAAATTGTTGAAAATGTCTTTTATAGTTGTGTTGTACAGCGTAAAGTTGGACATAAAGATCATAAATGTTTAAAAGTCATGAGCACTATGAATTCGCTTGATAATACACGAGGTATAAATAAAGTAATCTTCGCGTTTATAGACATTTAGCCATCATCGCCATACATGTAAAAGCAACACGCATCTATGATTGCATCAGTAAACGCTAAATTTACAGCACAGCGATACAATCGACGCGAAAAATCGTCAAATCTTCCATTCAGTCCTCCCTAAACTTGGAATAAATGGCAGGATTTTGAAGTCACACGCCCTGGGAAAAACTCAAGTTTCATAACAGATCAACCCTTATGACCGTCCTCAGGTATCACGACACGCCACGAGCCTCAGCTGGCACCGAGAAAACCTACCTGAGTATGGAAAATTTATGACCATCCTACAGGGTGAGATACACAAAAATATCATAATCACTTCGTGAACTTTATGCGCATGCTCTTTTTAATTGTGTCATTAATAACCTATAAAAAATAACTAACAAATATTATAAGTCCTTTTTCTTTAATTCTTAGTTGCCACCGTTATCAAATTTTCAATGCGAGGGAATCATTCTCTTTAGAAAGAACATCTAACTCGCTGACTGTAAACATCTAAAGGGAAAGAAGAAGAAACATCTAATATTTGTGTTTTTGTTGTTTAAAACATTCTTTTCTTAACAAATGTTTCCCGTCTCCAACAATTACATTAACGGTAATAAATTTCCTATTTTTGCACGGCACCTTGTATAACGTTCATTAAAAATTCACACACAGCATAAGCAACACCGAGTAAATAAACAGACGAATGATAAAACATAAATCAAAAAACTGATCGTTTCGACGATATGAAACAAGGTCAAGAGAAGTTACACAAGACACTGCAGGGTAAAGAAGTCAACTTAGCGAAGATTACTAACAACACAAACACAGCTACAAGGGTAAGCGTAGTAGTATGAAGGACGATAGGTGATAAAATGAAGGAAGTTGATCCAGCACAAAAAACAAAATAGCATATATTTTAACAGGAACACTTTGAAAAAAGCATCCAAGACGACAACGACATTCAAGACGACAACTACATTCACGACGAGAATGCATCATGTCGTTAGGACGCAGCGCTGTGACAAGACGGACATGAATCGTCTGCGTCAGCATTTGCAAGCAACGCAACTCACAAGTCAAGAAAATAAACGGACCCATGAAATGAAGAGCCGCAGCATTGTAGAGCCTCAACTCCACTAGGAAATACTTTTGACCATTACAAGCCTAATGCACAACAAACGAACTCCAAGAATTATCATACTTCTTGACGAGTTTGTCGATTGAATAAGTTTCATTGCACGCTTAGAACTTTACTGCAAACCTGAGACTGTAAAACTATGAAGTGGCTGCAATTGATTCACGTCGAAGATACGACTAGGGTGCGAACGAGCCATAAAACAATTGGAAACTTCCAAGTTCTAAGAAGAAATTAACGCTTATGCGTTAACACCAAAATCACATCATGTTGTTAACGTCGCTACCGCCATAACATATAATACATGTACGCGTTAGCACGAAAATGTGCAAAAGAAACATGCAGGACTTCAGTGTTCGCGGATGAACTCATCACAGTACCGTAATGGGTACAAAACATCATGTCCACCACCTGAAATCCCAAAGATGACTTCCGGACAATACAAGAATTGAAGATGTTGTAAGTAATTAAAGTCAATTAGATATGGTCCAGTCAGTACGAAATGTATGACCACTGTAGTTTAATGGGAAGATTGAGTGCAAGTGTGCAGAGCAGCAAATGGAAGCAAAAAAAGGAACGCGTATAGAGAGAGTTCTTGTTGAATGACTTTTCCTTCAAGTGTATTTCTGAGCTTTCTAATGCCCGACATCATGTCTCGGAGTCAACACGCTAATGACTGTCGCTTAGAATGTTTCAATGGAAATGGTTTCAAATAAATCCGTAACAGTAAAAAGATAAGGTGTACTGGCACACGTCAAAGGTTTCGATATCAGTGAACAGCCTTCTATGGTAACGAACATACGCAGTATTTTGTTCCAATAGAACAATCACTTCTCCTGTGTAGTATGCATCTATTTCTTCAAGGAAAATGAAAATAAACTCACATAACTTCAACTAATCAAATTACTATAAGCACACATTCATTTGAAACTCAATTAGACTTAGTAAGTAGAAGAGAAATTGTTTTCTTTTTGCTTTAGAAGAAAATTTCGGATTAGAATTATTTAAGACTGACAGAATTTTATAAGATGCCTGACAATTCAAGACGAACAATGTTCAACTCTCATAAATTTCAAGGAATAAAACTAAATCGAGCACGAACTTCAAGCTCACATTACCGTAGAATTTTTTGTGGCGATGGTTTTTCAAACAGAATGCTGAAATATAACATTTCTTCAAACTATCAAAGACACATTGAGTTAACCTGATCTGTTGTATGAAAAAACACACATATATATACCCCGAAAAGTTGAAATTACTAGTTTGTAGTACTTCCCCATACTATACACTTACGCCTTCAATAAAGTCTACTGTTCTTTGAATTCATTCGAACAAGTTCTTCCTATGGAGGAAGCTCAATACTAATAAACCAATGCGTTCAGTTGTCCTACAATTAGGAGAACTTGGCGAATAAATACTCCGTACCAGCGCCTAGACAGCATCGCAACCCGGAAGACTGGGGCGAGCGACGGAGAAGCGCCTCACGACTTGAATTCTGTGGCACAAGGTCGTGCGTATCATACAGCGGCCAAAATCAGCCACACAACTGCTTTGTAAGACAAGCTCTTCATAAAAGATGAATATTGATATACGTTTCATAAAAAAGGTTGTCTTAGTAAATATGGAAATTGTAGAGAAAGGTGTAATATGGTGAAACTCGTGTCAAACCGAATTCAAATAACCGTTCTGTATCATTAAAAATTGTGGTCTTGGTAACTATACAAATTGTTAAGATAGAAATACTGTGACGGTTGCTCATGTCAACCGCAATTCAAGTCACTGCCATGCAAGGTTTACTCCCACGGAGTTTGTGTCCATAACCTTAAACAGACTGAGAAATAGACGTCCAGGACAGCTGGAACTCTCTGAAACTTTCTAGCAGAATACTCAGCGTGTTGATGAAATAAACAGCAACGAAAACTTGTTCTTGTTGCACCTCGCGAAGACCTCAGGAGGCATCATGAACTAAGAGACGAAGAACTAAGAAGGCTGCATGAACTGAGATACGAAGAACTAAGAAGGCATCATGAACTGAGATACGAAGAACTAAGAAGGCATCATGAACTGAGATACGAAGAACTAAGAAGGCATCATGAACTGAGATACGAAGAACTAAGAAGGCATCATGAACTGAGATACGAAGAACTAAAAAAGCATCATGAACTGAGATACGAAGAACTAAGAAGGCATCATGAACTGAGATACGAAGAACTAAGAAGGCATTTTTTTTGTTGCTTGCTTGGTCCGTTTCTCTGTCACGCTCTTGAGGATTTAGATAGGAGAAAATTATGTACGGTATACATGCATTGAAGCATTGTATTGTGGATACCAAAGGCACATCCTTCAATGTGGAAACTCCTTCCTAAAGCCCGCATCCACTGGCAAATCAAACAAAAAATTCAGTAAAAAACACGCGAATTTTGACGTGTAGGTCTACTAGTGAACTAAGATACGAAGAACTCAGCCAGATGAGCGGTATCATGACTACGAGCACGTGACGTGAAGCACAGCAGGCAGCATCAGCCGTGTTTTATGCCGGTCTCAGGGCTAGAAAGGCACAGCGGGACCGGATGCAATGTCTTCGTACAGAGATTTTAAATATGCCGACTTCAAATGCAGGATGCGGCAACATTACTTCCTTTTTTCATAACTTTTTAAAAGGCGAAAAAGGAAGTCATGTTGTCGCACCCTGTATTTTTCACTGAATTTAAAAATTAAAAAGAATTGACATTTAGTTGATATAATGAGTAATCAGTCTACCGCTCGGCTGTTTTCTCTCATCAACTAATGATTACGACAGATTCTTAAAGAAACAATAAATACAACATGCAATGTTAAGTTTTCAAAAACCATGTTAAGGAATGTAAAGCATTGAAACAAATTGAAGAGTTAACACTAACTATAGGTAATTTTGTAAATGCTTCATGATCTCCTAATAAACGAAACAAGCCATAAGTTATGTTCATTGAGGACCAAATAATTCAGGAAAGATAACGTTTACAACTTTGCACATGGTTTATTTCTTGGGTCCGGTCGGTGGAACTCCAAAGCATCTCAACCACTGGAAGCAAATCATTCTTTCGATTACTTGTATCAAGACACTGAACTCGTAAACCACGAGCATCAGTTCACAGTTTAGCTCGAGACAGTCGTTCTCGTGCTAACGCTACCCCAATAGCGAACTTCAAAATCATTTCGCACCTGTTCGTCTCTATGCTTGAGCTTGTCCGAAAAAACTAGCGTGTCCTCAGGCAACTTGATAGCCTCGTGATGTCCAAAAAAGTCGCAAAACAAATCACTTCACTGCAACAATCTCCGCAGGTCACGCCCCGTGTGCGCGGGGTCGCAAATTTTAGAGTCACATGCGCCAACAGAGCGAGCGTCAGTGCGTCTAGACGTGAATTACGGCATTGCATGAGAGCAGCTGTCACTTCAAAAGACACAAATAACTGAAAGTACAATGATTTCTTCCGCCGGTCCTGCTTGGAAAACGCTTTTCCGCTTCCCACGACACTACAAAACGACATTTATTTCGTAACGAGAGGAATTTTGAGTGCGTCTTTTCTCCCAAAAAATGCCAAAAAGAAAGCCACTCTTCTCCCCCCTCCTCAGATTCATACTTAAATAGCATATAATGAGATGGCATTGTATTAAACTGTGCAGTACATATGCCAGGCAACCGTATACACAAAAATTAATAACAAAAAATAACAGCGTATAACATACACGAATTCTAACTTGGATTTGTAGAGCTAGAAGTGCTATCAAAACAGGAAATTTTAAACCTAAATTTGTTGCTATAGCATGAACTTCTGAGAAACAAGAAAACTGGAAACAGTCCAGCATGGAACCCAAACACACACACACATGTGGCAGTCTAAAACGATGCTTTAGCCTACACACCTTGTACTGGAGTCCGGTGCTGAACGTAGATAGCTGTGACCCCACCAACTGTAGACATCGGGATACAGTACAGAAAGCGACACTTGTGTCTCAGTATGTAATGTAAGCAGTAACTTGAGCATGTAAACACCAGTGAAAAATTTATAACACAATTTTAAGACACATGAAACTAATATAAAAAGGCATAACTAAACACAGTGAACATTGATCATGGTTCTTGTGAGTTACCCACTGTTTATGGAAACAAGTTCTGCGTATGAATAGATATCATGAGATTAGAATCACATGCTGATAGTTTATGAAGCAATAAAATATTTTCATCATAAATTAAGAAGCATGGAAGGTTCACATTTAAGAAATTCCTGTCAACTAATGAAGATAGTGAAAGTTAGTTTCTTACCATTTTTTTAGGTTTGATTTCCTACATGTATGAAAAGCACTTGCACAAAACGCTTTATTAGCCTTGTAATGAAGTACTGCAGATAAGCTACACTTGTACGCATACGTTCAGCCCTGTTTTAGCTTCCACACAGACGTCGATATGGCAAACAGCGATAAACCCTAACACACTCACCAACATAGCGTTAAACCCTAACACACTAACCAACATAGCGTTAAACCCTAACACACTAACCAACATAGCGTTAAACCCTAACACACTAACCAACATAGCGTTAAACCCTAACACACTAACCAACATAGCGTTAAACCCAAACACACTCACCAACATAGCGTTAAACCCTAACACACTAACCAACATAGCGTTAAACCCTAACACACAAACCAACATAGCGTTAAACCCTAACATACTAACCAACAACAACATCACAGAAGCGAGACAGTCAAGTACTCCTCTTCCAGCAAGTCCTACACTCCTCTCATATGTAGGACACGGTGTTTTATACACAGTAAGCACGGGTATAAAACACCACAGTACAGTATTTAATTATATTTAATTAGAACGCCCCGGCACAGTATTTAAATATCTGTGCACAAATAATTTCAAATTAACAAGCACCAAAAGGAGCTGCACATTAGCAATTAATTCTGTTAAATTATAAATAAGCTGAATTACTGTGGATTTAATGACATTAGCTGCAACAATATAAAATATGTTATAATTTAATGATGCAAAGCTCAACATACATTGTAGGAATACACTGAATACGCTCGTTGCCGTCGTGTATATACCAAGGACTACTATATATAGTAGTCCTTGGTAAATACATAAGTCGGCAGGTCAACTTACCTATCATCTGTACCGTATCTGTATACATGTACGGTAATACGAGTACTGTAATCTATGGTTGAATATTCAAACAAGTCGATAATTTACAAAACGAGTTTCAAATATTGTTCTCAGTACGAATCCATATAAATAACCATCCACACAAATTTCTGAGTAAATTCACAATGAAAGTCCACATAAGGAGCAGAACGCGTCAGCCAGTAATTTGCAATATCATCGTCTTGAATGTACGTCAAGAACTGTACCAGGTGGATGCAACACCAGCAGCATAATAACGGAGTCTGTAGGAACACAAGTAAGTACCTCAGGTCAACGATAACACATCAGCAAGTGCAGTGTTGGGTCATACTATCATGAACAGAAAACCTTGGCAGCATCAACTGCCACAGCACGTAGTGGACAAATCTCCACGTGGTGCAGCACTTTCAATAATTCGAGAATGACAAAAAAATTATTTCGAGCAATGCTTATAAAAATAACTGGACTGTTAAAGGACCAAATGTTCGCCAACTTGAAACTACAAGCAGTGACATCCAGTTTCCAGAGCTCGTACAAAAAGTTATACTTACACTAGAGCCCGTAATCAAAGCAGTACACTGCATAAAACCAGACAAGTAATGCAGGGTACTAAGATGCTAATGGAAAGTAACATCGTATTAAACACACACAATGAGACTCGTAGGACTGTTACAAAAGTGATGATCAGAGCACCAGAAAATGCATTCACTCGTGCTAGTAGCGACGACAGTCGTACAGAGCAGTGCAGTAGCGACGACAGTCGTACAGAGCAGTGCAGTAGCGACGACAGTCGTACGGAGTAGTGCAGTAGCGACGACAGTCGTACAGAGCAGTGCAGTAGCGACGACAGTCGTACAGAGTAGTGCAGTAGCGACGACAGTCGTACAGAGCAGTGCAGTAGCGACGACAGTCGTACAGAGCAGTGCAGTAGCGACGACAGTCGTACTGAGCAGTGCAGTAGCGACGACAGTCGTACAAAGCAGTGCAGTAGCAGCGCAGGTGGCAGTAGCGGTCACAGACAGCAGTAAGAACAGTGTGCACGGTACAGTAATGACAAGGTCAGAACAGCGTCAGGTCAAAAGAGAGAGTCAGAGCTAAGACCTCGCAGGCAGCTCATCGCTATAGGCTTGAACGGAAACCCGCGTACAATGCAGGCATCGAGCTCCAACAAATCAGCGAAGGGAAGTGCGGTCACTTCTGTGAGTACTCTACATGATATTGTTTTGTTAAAATTTTCTGTTATGTGAACAATACTTGCAAATATCGTAACAGCTTCAGGTAAAATATGAATAAAGCATAAAATGAAATATCATTTGAAAACGTAGTTAGAAGAGACGCTGCATTAAAGCGCACTGTTTCACACTCTATACCTACACTGCTAAAAATGCAAATATATTATGTATCTTCTGTTAATTCGTTTTCAGTCTCTCCCGAAAATTTATAAAAAATGCCGCAATTTGTTTATTCGTTTTAGAGTACCGACAGAACTTGTGTTAAAACTATATTTTCCCAATGCGGGAATATTACAGAGAAGTTCTTTACTAACGAACGGTATTTAGCACGAAAAATCGAAAGTGATTTTTACACTTCTCACCCACAACACGCAGTAGAGTCATGCAGGCAATCTATACTTTTACATTCAACAACTAACTAGCGCATGTGACTCAACCTGCAACGTAACAAGTTTTAGCAGCTGAATAAGCATGAATAATTATTAAAAATTGACACAAATGGTCACCGTTTTCTATTTGCATGGGGCAGAAAGTCAACTTTTCGGACAGAAAGAGCCACTCGCAAGCCTTACTTCCGCAACAAAGTTCTCATGAAAATAGAGACGTAAAAGAACACTAACAAGATGCGCTTTTGCTATAGCGGATCCTCGACGTAAGCCGTTTTCCTCACGTGTCCCCTCGACTTTCTCGCAGTAATCAGAAGTTTAGTTTTATTTGACATTTGCGTCTTTATGTTGATTTTTTAGATGTTTCATTTTCATCACTTTAGTGTAATGATATTTTGGTGTCCTTCCTTTTGCATACATATAGCCTAGTTCCGTTTTTTTTCTATTTACCCTTTGCTTTGGGGTGTCAGATTATGGAAGCGACTCAATCTACGGTAATTGCATTGAAACTGCCTGACTTCAGTGCGCAGAAACGAAACTTCGATGCAACTCGAGGACCCATAGTAGAGATGTATAACCAACTAGTCTCTGCCAGAGACGTTCGATCAAATGTGTTTCAGACTATCTTGAGTCTCTGCCAGATATTCGTAATCAAATGTGTTGCAGTCTAACCAAAGTCTATCAGAGATTTACAATCAAATGGAATTCAGCCCAACCAGTTTCGGTCAGTAACTCAATCAAATAATCATCAGACCAACAAGAGTCTCTGTCAGAGACTTCATGTCAAATTATCCTCAGATCAAGCTGAGTCTCTGTCAGACTTTCAATTAAATGATCTTCAAACAAAGCAGACGAGAATTGGGTCACCAGAATCTCTTTAACGAATCGTGACGTTCTTTATTCTTCTCTCCCAACACCACGACGAAGTGCTATTTCAGGACAGAGGGACAATGAAATGATCAAGTTACCTTGTTTTTAGAAGACATTTTTGCCATCGACCATAACTATGAATAAATGGTCAGAAAATGACCGTAACATCAACTTGATGTATGAATGCTACTTCAGTTGCTTAGCGTTTAATTATGAATCGGGCATTGATGCCAGACACAGGCGAGACACAGACACACATGTTAAGACTACTTCGCTGCGCTGAGGATTCTGCCAAAAATTCTGAAGTTGTAAAACGCATTCATGCCAAAGCTCTTCCGTAACAAATCGTTCAACCAAAAGGAGCGAGGGAACTGAGAAACCTGTAAAAAATAATACACCACTCCCATACAACGGTTGCCATGAAGATAAGGAGATGAACTGTCAACTTACATCATACATTTCCAAAGACGTCATCCCAACAAACAAAGAAAAAATGTCATGGTGGTACCCATTAACTCGGTCAGCTTCAGCTTCGTCTTTAAACGTCATGTAACTCAAGAAATAATAAACAACTATTTCTTCAGCTCCACGTCTCGAGTTCAACGCTGATCCAACGAAGCAAACCTCAATCAAACCTACCATGAAAGTGCTAAAAACAAGAGGCGCGTACAGAGCTTACAATAACCAGGCAAGTTTTGAGCGCTGCCTTACAAAAGCAGAACCAGACGTTACACACTGACATAGGAAACAGGCCACTTCTGCCCAGCAAGAGAGTAAAATCTATATAAAGGCCCAATATTCCACTTAAAATAAAAACTTTTATGGAAATAAGAAATTTAAATTAAAATTCCAGTAAATTAGGAGGGTAAAAACGAAGTTCACATGCTACATTGCATAATAATAATAATAATAATTTTCAGAGCAAATATAAAGAGAAACATGATATCGAGAACATAACTTGACACGAAGATTCTAGAACACGGGCCAGCGTTGCAGCGTCGCTTATTAGGACACTTTGGACACGGCCGTCCAAATGTGGAAGAGCCTTCGCAGTCCATACTTTGTAATTGTGCAAGTCTGAACAGGATTGAGGGTATGGGTGTAGCAACTACCCGTATACGAGGTAACTGCACTTTGACCGTCGACTCATTTTGCATCGGCATATCAATAAGTTCCAGAACATGCAAGTCTTTCAGAGCTAATTGCCGAAATGCCAACGTAGAGCTGACTCCTAACTAATATTTACTGTCAACAAAGACCTGGCAGAGCAGGCTTTGCGCGCTGGCGCAGCAATAGCCGTGCTTGGCTGAAGAATACGGACAACCTCACAACAGAATGAACATTGAACGGCACCGATATGTTGTAGAAATAAACACCAATCCTAGTGCTGCCGCTCAGCAACTAGTGACAATTACCAATTCAGTATCCTCACTGTTAATGTCATGAAATATATTTACTACTTAACATGTGCCATCAGGGATTACAGTACTATGTTTATTGTTTAGAACTCTAAATTGAGAACGGTCCCTAACAACTTGCAAATAATTATCCCCAATAGTACCAATTAAATCGAACGACAGAGCAACATGATTAGTGCCAAGAGACAATACGGAGATATCAGAACTTCAGAAACGCCACTTCCGGTTTGTCTGTCAGAAGCAGCAAAAACGTAATAAAACTGCAGATATATACCTTGTTCACCTCGCAGATTTTATCAAGCACTACATCTACACCAACACTCATGAGCTCTTCCATAAACTATTGAACATCATGGGAGCAAGAATTCCGTTTAAGTATTTTACACGAAGTAATGTCGGCTGTATTTAGTTTAATTGCCACATCACACTAACACTAAGCTAGCAAAACTCTCGATGGAACGAGAAACAAGGAACGTTTCACACAAGCAGGCTGACGTGAGTGTGATCGGGGACACTCGTATTAATGTGTTAATTAATGTGTTAATGTGTTAATTAATTGTTAATTAATGTGGTAATTAATGTGTTAATTAATGTGTTAATGCTCACAGGGAAGTCATTGTGTGGTATGTGAAGGCTTCAAGAGGCGCTGTTTAAATTATGTGACGAGTGACACCACCAGGACACCAGCACGGGGGACCACTGAGAAGCAACATGGCACATGGGCAAAATTTCGAATTGTGGGCATGAAAATTAACAGCTCAGTAAAAGTGGAGAGCAGCGATGAGTGTACTCGGAAGTTGTCTTTTTAGCATCGAATGTTGAATGATGTTTCGGCTGGAACACATAGCGCACGATTAGTGAAAATTACATAGAAATAAAACTCACTCTACGTATGATAGAACGTGTCCAAATTTCAAACACCAAACGCAATTTAATTTTAGTCTCAACAAAAGTATAATAACTCGTAGAGTGAAACTACATGGTTTTCGTGACAGCTATTGAGTAAAACTTTTTCTTCAACACAAATACGCACACGTTGATTAAGACGGACTAAAAGTCGCGAAAAATCGCCAGTTAATGTATGCCATGACAGTGTATGTTATCACTAAGACCGTTGTAAATGAAGAGGCTACACAATATTTGAGACGATAATTAAACGAAGCAAAAGACACGTAAGCGGACGAGTGAATTGAAGTGATAGTGAAAACATTTGAATTATGTACGGCCAGAGAACAAAACATAATATTCAAGAGAGCGCCACACGTAAACCAACAACGCATCACGTACGTCTGAGACATCTGAGCCAAATTCACTGAAAAAACATTGAGCGCTGGAGTACTTAACACTATGCTGCCTAAAGCTTTATATATATGTATGGAGAGTGTTCCTTATTTTACGAGCTAGCGGACAAAAACTCGCTAATTACTTAAAATAAATAAATTAGAACAACACTCCCTACATGCATGAAAGTTTTTCATTATAATTCATCAACCCGCTTGAGCCGAAAATATGTCACGTCATGACGTAAAAAGTGGAGGCTATTATCTATAATCGACTACTCTCTCTAGTCGGACACAATGAGTGGCGTCTGGAAAACATTCCGGCATTAATGTTCCGAAAAAATATTGGGCAAATTAATTCGTTATACTTGTTTCCAGTGTTTTTTTTAAAAAGTATAATGCATAACGTTGAAACTACAATATATGAGTTAAATTTTCACCCTTTTTCCCCACTGCATCAACTATTCCCGACCAACGTCAAACGTTGCATGCATCAACCGTTCGTGACCAGAAGAAGTATTGAAGTAGTCGCTATAATGACTCAAAACATTTTGCCACTAAATTCAACAATTGCTAGAGCGCTACAAGAAGAGCTGGGTTATTTCAGACACAGACTGGACAACAGGAAAGAGGCACTCGAGATGAACAGTTCACAATGCTGTGCAGGTCACAGTGTCCAGAGCCACCTCGGACCAGTTCTGTCACACCCACCTGTGAAACTCAATAAAAAACCGGTAATCCGTGGCCATGGATCTCGCTGCAAGAACGTAATTACAGTTACACTAAGTATGACTTACACCGAGCATTCTTCCTCATGAATGAGACTGGAAGAATTTGCAATAAAATTTTCAGGCGGTGCCCAAATTTTGCCGATAGCATCACTTGGAATGTTCTCTGGACACAATTTGTTCGCCTCCGAGTGCCGGATACGCCGCAATGTTAGGTGTCAAGGTACGGAGTCAGGGCACTCCGAGAACAGGGAAAAAGGAAATAACGCTCCAACTTTGGAATCATGCGGCAAATTTTCTGCAGGATATTGCATTAGAGCGTAAAAAATGTACGGAAAATGAGCATTACAAAGGACGGCTCGCGGACACTCCAGGTGAAGCTTATGACATTTAGGAAGAAATAGCAGACTTGCGATACTGTAACTCTGTCACAGGCGGAAAATCGTAATACCACTGCATTTGAAGGAAATCTTAACATAGTGCCAAAGAAAAGTTGTTCACGTAACTTCGCCCAAAACGAGATTTCTGGCAAGAAAATGCCAAAAAATTGGGAAACTGCTATTGATTTTCAAGTAAAATTCTTCAGATACAAATAAATCTCACAGCGTCAATTACGATATATGCTGGAACAATTGATGAAAAAATCACACACAAGCGAGAAAGAAACAATAGCATGAGTGGGTAAAAATTTAGGTGTCAAATATATGACATGCAGAATAAAGTAGAACAAGTGGAACAAAGACACGATACCTCCAATTGACTGAATTATTAGATAAAGCGATTCTGATTCAACTGAGAAGCAGGAACACAGCTCAACAATGACTACAATACGACCTATCATGACAAAAAAAACAAATGGGCTCTCGCATGTCCAAATTACTGTACAAAGAACACTGCAGTCTTGCAAAAACTTCTGGCATCAAAAACAACAATCCATACTTTAATTTAGCCTGCAGAACTGAAGCTAATGAAGTACATTAGAAAAGCAATGAAAGACAGAAATGTAGCGGTTATCAACCCCGGACACATGAAAAGAATTTAAAAATTGACAGCTAGAGCAAGAATAAGAGCAGGACAGCAAAGAAAATGAAGCCTTATGAAGTTTCACTATAAAAATTCCTTGGTGGTTTAGAAATTATTCAAAGTACGGTACAGTTACGAAGTTCACTTTCTCACTACTACACTTTCTTGGAACAAATTTTGCACTGCAGATAGTTCTTAGAAAATACCACACAACAAAACCACCTGCCAGCACCTGAACAACGAAGATGATGGAGGGAGAGAATAAAAAATATGGCAAAGATACTGTCGTGGACAACTATTTGAACGTAAAATTTATATCACCAAAACCTCATTTATGAGTCTAAAAAATAGCCCATTCAATAAGTACCGAGTACCGTAATGTACTACTTAGGAATAGCAAGTACAATGAATTAAAGAAAATGTCAGAAAATAAATTTCAATCGGAAAAAGTGAAATGATTTCTCGATAGAAATCGTAGAATTTCCACACACCAAAACAGAACCAATTCCTCACGCACTGAATAGAAAGATTATAAGGAGATTAGCATCTACATAATGCACTCACGCACCAGTCGGTCACTGAGCCTTCAGAAATATTTCATATTACTGCTGTCCAAATTTCTCCCTCACGTCGACACACAAACAAGATCACGAGAAGCTGTTCTCGATCTGAGCTCAATTGCTTTCTGGCGGCAAGAAGCAGTTAGCAAATAATATACAGCAGTGGTACGTGTTACAAAACATAGAATGGTGTCTTTCTTGTCACGTTCACATTGAACCAGTTCACTAAAACTGAGGAAACTAACAAGCTGAGTAGCTAAGAAAGAGTTATGTTTTAATCGACACCATTAATTTGGTAGCTCAAAAGTCTAAAGTCTCTGAAGAAGTAATGGGCATCAGCAGAGTTACTCTCAGCAACAAATACTCAATAAAAGGAGAGTTTCCAAATGGATTCTAACACTACTGAAGACCTGGTAAGCAAATGGCAACAAAGAAATGCACGTGATCTTCCGGCATTTGATGCGTTCGGTTACTTTAAAAAAAATCAACTTTAAACTCGAACTCAAACAAAACTGGTATTAATTATTTGAAAATTATAAAAAATTATAAAAGCATTTGAGACATTAAAAATATCTATTGAAGTTAGCAGAAGCAAATTTAAAAAAAATGAGGTATTTTTGATCTCTGCACAAGAAATTGTCGAAAAAATCAACAGAAATCAGCAAAGTTTCTCATCTTGAAGAAGACACAAAAGTTAATCAACAACATTATCACTGATAAGCCTCAAGTGCTAGAAACAGTGACATTTATTCATCGCTTTAACTACATTCGATTAGATAAAAAAGTACGAAGCCTCTGTCCAGCATGAATGTAGCACAGAACATCGATCAGACTGAGAACCCCTACAATGTAGGGGCCATGTAGGCGTATCCGATGTCCTGACGTCCTCATCCATAGACCCTGTGTGGGGCAGTGACAGATGGCACCACGCCAAGATGAGTGTCTCTTTCCGAAAATTACAAGCACATGTCAGCAACTGAACACATTTTCCACAGAAGCTCCGTCTTCCAAGTTCAATTCTCCAGCTTTATTCCCGATACTCGGACACGTTGTATACGGTACAGCCCTGGCTTACAACGAACCGAAGAGAAGGATTTTCTGCGAAAATCGGGATGCAAGCAATACCAGTAGTATAGCACATCTAACACGCAGACTTATTTGCTTGCATTAACAAAGTTTAGAAGCACAACATAAAACACTGTTGGGAGAACTACAGTGAATCATAAAATAAATATTAAGGGGAAATGTTTCCGTCCTTCCAGTCGGTACCGCGAGTAAGGTGTACACACAATGGGTTATACACAATGTGATGCACATCATGTATGTACACATGATGCACATCATGTACGTACATCATGTGTACACATGATGTACACACATCATGTACGTACATCATGTGTACACATGATGTACACACATGATGTACACAAAATGGGTTATACTCCACGGTTAGGGTGTAGACTAAGTACAATTTCCTCGGACAGAATTCAGTATTAGATTTTACTGTGAAGGCAAAATAAGTAGGTGTTTATACTGTAACTTGCGAATGTAAGCTGGGAAATGAGTCGAGTTGAATGGTTTGTAGGTTTTTCCATACTATGCTAAAATGTAACCAAAACTTCTGAAATGTTGAAATATAAGAATTATTGGCATAATTTAAAGCCATTCATGAATAATACCATAAAGAACTTTCAAATGCATTGAAGTTTGCATCCGTAATTCGAAAAAAATGCCAACGATATATTCATCAAACCCTTTTGATAGCACACCACTTGTATCGAGGAATAATTTATGCAGTTAACGCTTTTCAGACAAAATTACCTGACAATGCCCCTACAGGTACCAAAGATTGCTGCTTTCTAAACCGGAATAATAAATCCTAAGATCTGCAGTAGACTAGTAAGGACTAAGGAGTACGTGGTTAGGTTGCAACACACCAACTTCACGTCTGAACCCGAGCTGATCACCACCAGAAGCATACCTGGGGTGTGCTGAACACCAGTGCTAATATCAGTCACGACTTCAATATTGATTGTTGCTTAAGGATCTTTTCTGCGACTCTTCACAACTCACCGGACAGAATGACCTGAATTATGGGATGGAGCTCATGCGGAATATCTACGGCAGAACAATAATATGTATCGATGACTACAGAACGATATTACTTCAACGGATCAGGGCAGTACGCTGACATTCCATTGCCGAGTGTTTATGCAAAAGTTTAAAAAGTACAGACAATCGCTTCGTCATGAGAAAAACGGATGGAAAAACGACAGTAGTTCAGTTTCACAGTTGCTGAACGTTCATGTCTAGAAAGGCAATGTTGCAAAGTAAGGAGTAATGCACCAGACAATACCAAGCATGAGACACGAGTGAGCGTCTGAACAAGATGGAAACTAGCTGAGACAGCAAAAGTTGCAACATAGCAAAAATTCACTTCAGATAGATGAGAGTCTTTCAACGAAGAAAAAATAAGAATGAACTAAGAAAATTAATAACTAACTAAGAATGACTTCTCTTCACAGAAGATCCTATTAATTTGACCTATGAGTTCCTGAATTTGAAGATCAGAACAACATTTGTACTGTCACATTTCAATTTTATAGATGCATGTATGTACCGGGTCTCGCAAACAAAGACGCATCCTACGGTAGAAGGCCCCGATGTTCAACGGCATAGATAAAATATGTCTACCGACCAAAAGCGTTCAAGCAGGTATCTTCAACACAAACAATTAAACAATGCTCTGTGTACCGAAAATGACCTGGGGCCTGCAGCCTGCTCAACACCGAGCAAAGTAAAGGGCTCTCAGTCGATGATGATGGAACTATGGCAGTCTCGTTAACTACGCGCCGAATATTACGCTGCCGAAATGTTTCATCTAATAAAGAGCGACACACAGTGACTATGCAAAGAACATAATTACTGAGGGCGAATTATGATGAAGTGACAGCGCACCGAGTACCACAGAGGACACAAAACCCTCGAGCTAGCAGGGACAAAGGATCCTCACGGGGACAGAAAAACATCAATGTGCATTCGCTCGCATTGTCAACTGTCATGCTTTCTTGGTTGCCGTCCTCCTCACATTTGAATGCGTGAAGTGACCTAAAAAAACGAGGCGAAATGTGAAGCTGATGTCTAGAAATAGAAATAGGTGCAAGATTCGATCGAAATAAACTTTTGTCCTTAATTCAATGAAACATTCCTGTGCTGAACAATGCGCTATTAAATCATATTAGCTCGTAATATTTAATAGCATTCTGAATTTGGAGTTAATTTGGATGCAAAATTCTGCGCAAATGCGTCTGTAGTAAAGACCGTTACAACACCATCTTACTGATGAAACAAAACTCCTTTTGTCTAATTATGTACTAAACATACATAATAAAGTATTTAATAACATCTGTAAACCGGAAATTAACGCAAACAAAATTTGAAGAAACCCATACATATATAAAAATATGAATACTAATAAGTAAAAAATGTCAATAAGATTGTTCCTTCTTCGAAATCAAAAGCAATGACCAGTCATTTCTGAGCACTCGGGCACGTCGGTTGAATTCTTCACCAGGAGTTTGGGTTCGGCATTCACAAAGAGCGTCACATGCCACGATGTAGTTGGTCAGAGACCAAGCTACACTTTCAGCTGTTCCTGCACACAAAGCTCTTGAAGAAACAGCAACACATTCAAGAAAAACTCTCCAAAAAATCACGAATGCTTTTCCATAGACATCAAAGGCAGAGTTCAATAAAAATGAATATGACCAGAGAAATGAAAGCTCCGCTAAAGTTCTATACAGAAGACAAGTTTCCAACCATCGCCACAAGAGATGGAAAATGCCTTTTTGGCGGCCAGTAGACAAGGGGCATGTGGAGTGGGGGTGGTGTAGTACAAAGACAGGGATGACTCGATCGATAAAAAAAATGAGTCCAAGTCGCCGGTGTTTGTGAAGATCACGGGCGCATTCGTAAAAGTGAGGATATGGGAGCCAAGAACCGGCTCTGCTGAAAATTATTAATAGAAAGAGGCAACATCAAAACTTAGCAAACCAGCAATTATTAGCTAATATAGTCGAGAAATATCACGCTTTTGAAATGAAAAATGTAGAAATGCAGAACAAGAATAAACGAATAATGAAAGTTTTCGACCAGGATGACCAACCGTGTTCAGACCTTGAAGAAAAGAAGTCAACAGCACTCACCGTATCACACCTCTCACGACCTGTTTCATCTGAAGAAAGCATAGCAGAACGTTTACACAGCATGGTAACAATGAAGTAATTACGACTATTGCATTCACAACCACATACGAGACAGGAGAAAGGAGTCATCCACAGGACAGCAGTGTAGCTTGGGGGTCAGTGTCGCACTGACAGCCACACAACAATACGCGCGACACTGTGAGATGTGTATGATCATCTTCTCTACGATCTCTTTTCATGGCTCATCGCAGTTCAACACATGCCGGTTATGAGGCTGGAGCAGATGCAGCCATGATCCATGAAGTCCCTTCTACACCGTCGCCATGTTGGTTTCCATGCCTCTTCAGTCACGCCGAGTGTGAGGCGCAGACAATCCGATCATGTTTACTTCTCAAGTTTCACTTCTTTTCAGTGTAGTGCACAATAGACAAAAAATAGAAGTAATTCCGAAATTTGAAACTATGTACGAGCTAGCAATTCTTTGAGAGCAGCAGCCGCTTACATCAACATTCAAGGTGGCTACTTTCTATTTCCTTTTTCTAAAGAAAAAATAAATTTGAAAATTACAGATGGTAAAATATTACACTTCTTTTTTTAGAACTAAAATACTGACTTTTTTCACTAAAAGAGCTGAGTACACTCAGAATGGCCCTGGCAGCTCACCAAACACCAACACTCTTGCTAATTAAAAGGAATAAATGGCGTGACGCATCATAGATCTGAAGTTTATTTCAATTCAATGAATATGAAAATCAAAGCACGGCCATAGATTCTCATTATTACTGCACTTGCCAAAATAAAAGACAAGCAGGAGCAACCAAGTTTTGCAAAAGCAACAGGAATTAGCGTTCAGCTCTTGAATTAGACGGTAAACTACACGGTTTGAGATTGGAATTATGCCTTCATGATCTCGCAAACAGTTCTTCATTCACTAACTACTGCTGAGCTAGAGCTCATGAATTGATGAGACAGCTGAAACAATAAAGACTTCTGCTTCAACGCACGAGGTAGCTAATAATAAGAAAATATGGGAGAAAATTAGAGAGCATCGCAGCACTCGACTCGATGAGAGGCTGCGATGTTTCCCTGCATGCTCTCAAGAAGCAACAAAAATAAACAAGCAAGCACCCAAGCTCCACTTCATGGTTGTGATCACCAGACCTGCCTGCTACTAGACGAGTCTAGGCACACAACTGCGAGTTAAGCTGAAAACAAACACTCAGCATCAAAGATATTTCAAAAAGATGAATTTTGTACGAGTATTCTGAATAGCTCAGAAAATTGAACAAGAATATATGCATACCTGAAAATCAATGTGCACGAAATTGTTTGACAAAAAACGGGTTGGTCTATATGAAATTATGAAAATTTAGTGTTATCTATATATAATCATCCATCCATGGATTATCATCTACTGATTTATACAATAATCTATTCATATTGATTGTCGATAGATTATTATTTTTCTCACAAATAAGGTAACATATCGACAACGTAGTACACAGAATGCACTAGAAAGAGAAGGAAGAGTACACTCAAAGAAATAGCAAATGCCACACAATGGATGTCCGCAAGATACTTTTAACAGGAATACGTTAGTACAAACTGAAAGATTCCATCCAAGATCTAAAACGAAAAATAGGGACATAGATACGAGGGAAAACTAAAGGAAGAATGAGTTACAGCAGTGAGGAACGCATACACAATCACACAAGATGGCGTATGTGGTCGCGCATAATTAAGGAGTGAGGAGCAACCGTACACAGGAGGGAAGGAACACAGCGGTCAGCTGAGGGACCTCCAAGATCAATATGAGGGTTGCCTAATTACTCAACCCGAGCACAGCAACACGCACGGTAATGTGCACAATAAAAGAGTCTTCGCAACGTCCGTAATGTTCGCTTCCCATTCATCACGCCCCAGCACACAAAACTCTTCAGACGCTGGACATGCTAGAAGCATTGTACACCTGATTGACAGAAGTAATGTTTCATAATAAAATTTTTAAGGTTACCAATGAATCAGCAGATGCTCAAGATTAGAAACTCATAATTGTCCCATACGAATTGAGTTTTAGTATAGCCTTTCGAACGAAGATGTCTGAAGATGAAAGTGGACACTCCGCAGAAGAGCGGCAGCACGGCAAGGCCGTCTTCATCTCAAAAAAATAGACGCAAAGGGGCAAAAAATCTTTCAACATTCAACCACTGAAGTCTGCTGCTTCTGTCGTATATCACCTCCAAGGACCAGGAGGTCACTAGGTTATATCGATGAAGGTAGACACTTTAAGAAGGTCCCACAGCAACACAAGTTCCTACTTAATAAGAAAATTAGAAGTTCCCTTTAGAATTATCCTCTTCTACGCACCAGCTTGGCACGTCGTAGATCCCAGAAGATTCGCAAAATGATACCGATATGATGAGGAAGCTTAGCGGTCTCTACACGGCACTTGATTGACAGTAGCAAGAAACAAGTTTGCAGTCACGCATCATGCCAAAAATGAACTTATTTCTCGAACACAAACTCATGACATCCAAGATCTCGGAGTTTACTCGCCATGCTCCTCATTTTCTCTACAATATTTTTTTATTTATTAGTAGATGATGGAAATATTTTCAGTAATGACTGGAAAATGAAGTACTTCAAAACAACCTAATCTTAGTCAAGTTCAAGAACGCATAGTGTCACAATTTACTTGAATTGCTCAAATGATGTCCCACAAACACAAGCCCATTAACACGAGACGCAACTGTAGCATGTAGAGACTGCAACTTGGGACGTACTGTACACTTGTGCATTGTGATATCATGCAATAGTCGATTTATGAACTTAGCATAAATATAACCTAACTATGCATGTAGCACTTTATCTACGAGAAGAATTTATGAACTAGCATAAGTATAGTAACAATGTACATCTTGCACTTCATACAATTTTTCAGAATACAGTAAAAATGGTTTTTTGAATCGGTACCCAGTAACAAGACAATGTCATGTGATATTTTACATCTCTATGGCACGATGGTCCAAGAAAGCAACAAAGCAAGAAACTATAGACCAACAATGAACACTGTACTTAAAGAAATCCAGAGCACAATCCACACAAAAGCGAACATAAAAACAAGTGGCGCACATGTGGATTGCGTCACCTATCGTTACCATGACCAGCTTATAGAATGTAGAGTCCACTCAATGATAGAAGAATAAAGTGAAGCAGAGAAGTGTGCCACCGGTCTACATACAACGTACAGAGCGTGACATGCTCGCTGCACAGGTGTGATGTCGGCTGGGCAGGTGTGCTGGAATAAAAGGTGTTCTGGTCTGTGACCGTCGTCTGTCTGTTTAACGGTGCACATTTAAATGCTTACAGTAAATGCAGGGACTACATGAGAAATACGTGTAGCTTCGCGTAACTCGCGTCAAAATTTTATCGAACTCGAGTGATATTCGCATGAGATGAAAAATAAATTTTTATAAGTTTAACCTGCTGATATGAATGAAGTTCCTTTGATTTCTTACACTATTTACCGTAATAATATGAACACATTCTTCTCATATTTTTGAATTATTATTCCTTACTATTGAGCATAAACTTCACTATTATGCCAATAATAAATACAACACCCAGCAAAAACGCAACCGAAGACTGCATTCAAGTCTCTGTTCTTTACAAATGCCGGTTGTGAATAAAATGAAAGACAAGACTTTATTGAAGGCTGCACCGTTATATGTCTGCTCTATACTGCGTCCACCTTCCCTATCATTATGACTGTACAAAGCTCCGTGAAACCAAGAACCCCGGTCGCTGAAATATCTTATGTTTATCTATGCATACAATTGCGCAACAAAAGAAAGCACTGCATGATAAAAAAGAAAACACTGCAAGATAAAAAAAGAAAGCACTGCATGATAAAAAAATGCAATTTTCTTTAAAAATATTCCGCATATACTATAAATAAGGTCTCGTGAGTTAGAAACAATGAGATAAATCATGTTTAAATACTTTTTACAATTTCCAGCACAGACACATGCTAGACATTCAACAGACTACATGTCGGAGATCTCCACAGCACATTCATTCACTTGTGAGACTGACCTAACATCAGAATAACGCCTCGTCTCATATAATTAGGGTGTGTGAGCCAGCAATGAATGCGCTGCACTCAATAGTCCCACCAGGAGGCCTAGGCACACAGCCGTGATGGAAAGCAAAGAAGCCGGCAGTACAGGCAACTGCGGCCCGTGGTAGCAAAGGCGGTTCTTATCTACGAGACATCGTCACGCATTGCAGTGTCCCGACACTGGGGAGTACAGCAACAACCAGGAGCCACGATCCTCAGGCATTTACATAGGGATAATTTACCTCGTTTTTTGTTGCCGATGTATTTTATAGGCTTCCTTCTGCAAATTTATTCGAATTCATCACTGAGCTTCGATACGTAAATGTATATTTTGTTACGCACATCATACTACATACTAGTAATGTAATGTTATGTCGATTCTAGAAAAAGGCAAATGAAACTACGTAAAAGTTACTGAAAAATTTTGCCAGCTTCCGCATAAGTGAAATTTTCAGCAGTGATTGATTTTAAGCTCATACGGCGCAACTTAAATTGAAAAGATAGAAAAAATTGGACACACACTAAAACACCTAGGATGAAATCAACATGATTTGAAACCGAAATGACTAACTGAACTGTTAACTTGTTTTAAAATTATTATTCAGTATAAAGAACAACTAACGCTGAATCATGGTAAAATATACGGTTAACACGTTGACTCCGAAGTGGTACGTATTTATACCACTTAGGTTAGGTTCTGTATTTTTTTCAGATCCTTCTAGTGACTATGCGTACAAAGTGAAGATTTACACCAATCAGGCAATCGGAGGCAACGTGTTAAATTACCAAAGAGCAGTGTATGCTTAGTATGGACGCTTGGTTTCTGTTTCAATGTTCAAAGACGGACCAACACAAGCGATCAGATCGTCTCTACGAACCAGCTATTCTGTCGTAGCCAGTCTTGCAACCTAAAGTCTGGAGGTACGAGGGACATAGTTATTCATTTATGTCAATAACCTGCCTATTCAAGTGAACATAACAATTGCTTAGCCAAAGTATTCAAAATACTTCACCAGCTTGGTCGACTGATCGACTGGTGAGCGAATCTGCTTGCGAGCGGAAAGACCCGGGTTCGAATCCCGCTGCCGACATGGTTGACGCGGCTAGAAATACGGCATGGGACTTGGGTAAACAACCGAATAATTACCGAAGTGATTATCCGACCCAAGAATGGGCCAGAAGGTTCGTTCCCATAGCCTCATTCTATTCTAATAGTCACCAGACTCATTCCCACAGGCGTTAGAAGGAAAAAAATCAAGAAAACGAACAAGGCAGGGATAAATGAAAACAACTGCTAATGATTGAAGCCCATTTGTGAACATAATATTCAGCGACCTTTCTCAAGACTGTAAATATGTCGCTTTTTCTGTTGTTTGGTCAGCAAAGGTCACGAACAGCAATCAAATACGTCGAAATTTTTTCACTGTGAATATCAATCCATTCTCGCACAAAGTAAATCTTTACTGCAGCGGTAACAAAATCAGTAAAATGCACTGGAGAAGTAAATGTACGTCTCAAAATACTTGAAGAAGTTCGCTTCTACTGCACATCTCTGAACACAACAGGAGCTACATTTTGACCTCGATTAATCTCCGATTCTTTTCTGACGTTTTTATTGAGTTTTTTAGAATACGATAGTTAAAAATAGAGTATTTCACTTGAGTAACTTTGAAGGTTGGTCTAAAATTTTACATTGATGAACTCCGACTAATTGAAATGTTAATTACAAACCGCCGTAATCTAACTAGTGAGCGTAAGAGTAAATAACAAATAAGTTCTGCTTGAAAGAATCCTTAATGACAAGTATTGCTTCAAATGCCAGCTAAGCTGAGGTTCAAGCGGTCCAATACATCAATATCAGTCATATTTCAAGTCGGGCAAGTGAGACCGTCATTCTTTGAGGAATTAGAGCATGCAATTTTGGCTTGTTGCAATAGTTGAGCTGAACTTCAATGAGAACTGCCAGGGACCAAGGACATTGCAAACTGGAACCCAAAGGGACTACTCTGCCAGTGTTGTGTGGTGGAGTCGCACTGAACGTGTCACAGACAAAATGAGAGCCGTGGAATGTCGTGTTCCTTTGTCACGACTTGCTCATCTTTCTAGTAATTGAAATCGAAACGAAGTACTATCGGAAGTGGCATGGTTTCCCTCCACTACCGCCGTTCCCAGAGACTACTACAGTAACCATGCCCAGCAACTTCAACACTGGTTCTCAACGTACAGGCAACAATACTTTACCTTCAAGAGACACTATTTCGATATCGCTGTCACAGATGAACCGAAACGTCATCAGTCAGAATCAGGACTTTTGAAAATATCCGATGTTTATTTCCGATGAAGCTTTAATAACGCGACGTCACTACCACAAAACGCAGCATGTCAGAACCGCAGCAAAACGAGGACTTCTGTGCTCTGTAAAAAAAAATGGCCGAATTCTACAAAAAATTCGAAATGAAGATCGAAATCCGAAAATCAAGGAATCACTTCGGTCAGAAAAGGATTATCAATAAAAGGTTGCAAGGCATTAGAGGTTCATGAACAGTTAAGAACTCCAAAGCAACATATTGATAAAACCAATATGCAACAAGAGAATTCCGTATTTAAGAAATTTTTATCAAATTTCTAAATACTCTTACCCACTCCTGCTAAAATGGAGCACACTGAACTCGAACACAACAGCTAAATAATACAAGATACAATAAAAAATTATATTTAACACGTTAACCGCCATGCCTGATATCAGAGATTTGTCACTACCGCCACGACTTTACCATTTTACGACTTTATCATTTAACCTTCCGTAAATATTTTAAATTAATTTTTGAAAATAATTATTAAAAATTTGGAAATGTACCACCGGTGGTACATGCGGCGGTAAGTGAAATCCTCAAATGTACCACCGGTGGTACATGTGGCGGTTAACGTGTTAAGATGAACATTGACAAATACTTGTTCACCTATCTTTTCTGCACTAACTGAACTCCTACATCTATTTATTGTAGTTTTAAAATTATAACCGCGAAGCCACATAGCTCAAATCGCTGAGAATGAGATTATATCGCATGCTTTAGCTGATAACTCAAACGTTTATCTCAAACGCCAGTTCATTTTCCTTCAAAGTATCTGATGCATTTCTCCAGTGTAACTAAATTAGAAAACATTTTTCCGAAAATATGGACTTGGTCGTATATGCAGACATGAGTAGTCGTGACATTATCCTACAAAAACTGGAACACTAAATTACTTTTAATTTTCATCACAGTGACGCTCCCCTCAACTGTGAACTCGTAAGAGCCCCACACAACATGCTATCCATGTAGTCATCAAATTGAGTTGCAGGTGAACCGGCACGGCTGTGTGTGACGTCACTAGCGCCAGTGCGCCACGCACCGGAGCGCATCCTAACCGGTACAACCAGTACGCTACACCGATGCCAGTACGCTACACCGGTGCCAGTACAGCCAGTACGCTACACCGGTGCCAGTACAGCCAGTACGCTACACCGGTGCCAGTACAGCCAGTACGCTACACCGGTGCCAGTACAGCCAGTACGCTACACCGGTGCCAGTACAGCCAGTACGCTACACCGGTAGTGGTACAGCCAGTACGCTACACCGGTGCTGGGGTCACCATACCGAGTGTTGAGCCTACAGCTATAGAATTATATTCTTTCGATTCATTAAGGCGCGTGAACCCCCACTGATTCAAGATTAAAATTCTTGACGAGTGTTTGTATAGTTGTGTCACTTGCAAAATTGAAATCTTAGTATGAATCTTTTTTATTGAACAGTTGAAGCAGCTTCTACGCATGAAATAAAAAAACAGTGCTGGGAACAGTTCGTAATGTGATCATTATTGCAAGCTTCAAGCTAGCCAAAATAAGTGTTTTTTAATGAGAGCTGTATCAAGTAAGCAATAACAGAACTAAATTCATTGTTCATACAGCCTCTGCAACATACAATAAGACCTCATAAGTCATAAACTGTGAAATAACCACTAAATAAACGAGTTGTTACGCTCATACGTAGACACAAGTCAATTATTATCCAAAAAGCATATACTAAAGAGCACGAAATTGCATGTCAGCAAGACTCCGGTACGATCATAACATGAGCAAATTTTCAGAAAACTCGCGGAGAAATCATGAAAACTTCGCACATGGTAATGTACCAGCACTTAAGCTTCGTAAAAATGCAGGGGAAAAGACCACATTATTTTGTCCCTACCTTGATCTGCGTTGTTCCAGAGCATGATGGCTTCAATGCAAGAGAGAGAGATGCAAGCTGCAGGAAGAAAGTCGTTCGTGCACGGCAATGATTCTGGCCTCACGTCGCTCATTTTTTGCCCTCTTAACTAATTTAATTGCGCTCAACCTGCTCACTACTATTCTTTGTGGGACCAGAGAATGCAATTTGCGTGTATTTCTACAATGTGAGCCGAACTTTGAGTTAACAAGTAATGATGTAAGTACTTTAATAACGAGTTCCTCCATCATGATTCTTAGGGACAAGAGTTGTTACTTGTGTCGGCATCGACCTGTGTTTTCATATGGACCAACAGCGATATTCTGATGACAGTAACATGATCGAGTGCCAAACCATCTTTAACCGCCTATATATTACAAGGGATTTTAATTAATGAAACAATTATTTCAGTGGCTCCAAATTAGCAGACCTTCGCATGACAATTTTGAAGCTATGACAATTACTTTAGTTTTTGCTGGAGACGTAGCGACGCAAAGCGCAATCACAGGGTTGGTAATAAGGGCAATGTTAGTAAAACAAGCGAGTGTGTCTTCTGTGACCACAACTTCAATCCTGCTTCAGATGAGGGACGACGCTGTACTTCTTGCACCCTTGGGCCCTACCTAAAACTGGAGTGTACCAGCATCGCTAATTATCCACAGGAAGAAAGAGCGTTGCTATTCATAATTGAAACAAGGCCCTAAATGATCAGGGTACAAAACACCGACACTGCCCAAACGAGTAAAAATATTCTGGGTTGGAATATTTGTTTTGTTTTTCTTTAACCGTTTCTTCACCTCACTAGAGCTTCAACAATTTTGAAATAATTAGAATCGGAGATTTATTTTGTTCCAGACCAATATAATATAATAGAACAGAATGAGGCAATAGGAACGAACCTTCTGGCCCATTCTTGGGTCGGATAATTACTTCGATAATTATTCGGTTGTTTACCCAAGTCCCATGCCGTATTTCTAGCCGCGTCAACCATGTCGGCAGCGGGATTCGAACCCGGGTCTTTCCGCTCGCAAGCAGATTCGCTCACCCAGTCGACCAAGCTGGTGATATCCAAACGGCATCCTCTTAACTCAACCAATGAAATTGGTGCATTGAATACATATTAATTCAAAGTGTTATATCCTCTGCTATAAGGGCATCATATAAGGAATATGGTATCAGAAAGCCGCGCACTTAGATATGGACGATGTACTCAGCGGCACACGACTTACAGTATCAGACGGCATACAAGACGCGACGACGAAGACGGCATACAAGACGGGACGACGAAGACGGCATACAAGACGGAGTACTAAGCGTAAGCTGAATTAGTGAGCGTCAGAGAGAGGATAAGCCTAGGCCTACGGGAGGTCTCAAACTTAACCTACGATGATCAGACGCAAGGCGATTTTTTGAGCCAAAATTTTGAAAAAGTGCGTCCTATATGCCATCAAATAAGGTACTTATTTCATTGTCCTCGGATGCCTCCAATTAGTGAAAGTCCGGGGCATCAGACGAGCATAGAAGTCTCAAACGACAAGTCTAGCAGCAGGCCCTCTGTTGTAGTACTGTAGGTCAACTGGGCTTGGTCTCTGCCTCACAAATCCTTGCGTGTTTTACCACAATTTTTACTTGCAGTATCCGAATTTAAACTCATCACACAACAAATTTTCTTGTGTTTAACTTCGACAACTTCACTGACTCAAGTACCTCACTCCTCGGTCCGAAGAAGAAATTAAGATCCACTTTCCCGATTCTAACATCCAATCACAATTAACCCAATTCATACTGTTAAACCGGTTCAGTTCGCCTTCAACTGTTCAACAACACCTTAAGTAGCCTCACAGTAGTGCGCACTAATTTCCCATTGAGTCTACATTCCACTTGACACATTCCCACCCTCCGACCCTGAACTCCACCAATAAATCTTGTGACGGTAGAGAAGCTCCCCACCAAGATAAAAGAGCGGTAGCAACATGACGTCACGTAGTGAACACACGATTTCTGGATTGCCGAACTGAAGTTGTAGTGTTCAGCTGCAGAACCTGGCTTATCTTGCGATTAATAGGAGAATACTCGTAAACTACGCCACGTATCTTCATCGTTTAGTAGAATAGAATCAAACATGGCAATAGGAACAAGCTGTTTGATCCATTCTTGGGTTGCTACTCAAGTCCGCTACTGTCTTAAGTTTAGAAATCAATCACGTGATTTTAATCACGCACAGGCATTTTAGTCCCGGACATGCACCTCAATCATACACAGGCCCCAGGAATAAAAAAAGGATTAATGGAGGAGTGGTAACAGTCATACTCTCAATCATAAATTTTGGCGTAATAATTACTTGACTCGCATTACACAATAATTAGATGACTCTTGGTACACAATAGTACATAACATTTATCTATAACGAAGATAGGAACCTAACCTAACTTAAATACATCATGTATACAATAGCACTTCACACTTACATGCCACCCATAGACTACTTGGATATTTTTCAACCAAATTGGCACACAAGTTGTTAAGGAGTCCGCAACCACGAGTTTATACACAAAAATAATACAATCTACACATGCAGCTCAGTAATATAAACGGGCAAGTCCATCACTACAAATGACCTTACGTTCTTACTGAAGCCAAGTTGGATAGAATCATTCGGCAAAAAGAAGACAACCATACACCTCCCTTAAGAAGAATGCGATACTTCGCATAATGGAGGAAACCAGCATAGCCATGTGACGCGGCCGTTAAGAGCTCTATTTTGGGCATACGACTTTCTTTAAAAGCATTGTTCATAAATTTCCCTTGGAAGGGTAACATTCGTCACGCTGAAACACCAGAAAAGTCGCTAGACGAAGACGCTTGTTAACTTCAGATTCTTGTAGCTCGTTTGGACTCCACAAGACATGTTGGTAAACCGCAACCTGGGGTTTACTGTCTATAGGAGCTGCACATATTCTTTCAATAATGATTTTCCCCAGGAGTGGAGGCGCGTAACGAACTGTGGTACTCACACGGCGTGAGAAATATCAACTGTGATACAATGAAGCGACAATGTTAATAATTACGAATTTTGAGCCGAATGTAAATAGGCCTCTCAATTCAAACACTGATTTCAGCATGTGAATACATGGTGAACACACACGCTGGAATGACGTTAAACATGTGCTAGTAGCCTTATCTCATAGACATAAGGAGATAATGTACAGTGTGATGAAACACTGTGTCTCACAGATACGCAGCTTTCTTGACATCACGTGTTCCGGTTAAACACCTAGGCAAGTTCACGCAAATAAAAACTGTAAATTATAACGCATAGATGATACACGCAAGTATGTCAAAAGAATTTCCAATCCCGAAATAACTTCAAGTGTAACAGTAAAATCAAAGTAAGTAAAACAGTAAGTAAGATAAGTAAACAAATAATTAACATTACGTGTCATAAAAAATTAGGATTTCACGCTAATTTTCACAAAAAGAATAAACACGTAGCGTAAAATGAGAGTTTTACTTAAGAAGTTTTTCTTCCATATCCTGAGAAGAAATTACAAACCTTCATCCCAAATAAAAATTGCAAGCTTTACTGCAGTCAAGGTATAGCTTTGAAATGAGTAAATATAATAGATACACGGAAGACAAAAAAACATTGAAACTATACGCATTCTGAGAAAGAACGGAAATGGAAAAAAGAAAAGTGAATAATTTCGAAGCTTGACAAAGATTGAACTGGAAAGTTCTATGTCAAAATACAAGACTATTTACATCGAAATGGTAAAAGTACGAAGGAAAATTAACGTCATATTTCTGATGGGAACAGAGCAGCTGAACTGGGGAATACATGAACAATTTTTTGAAATGATCTCGCTTCCTGTCACCCAGAGAAGAGTAACGGAATCTAGGGTGACGAGATCTGAAGTGGACGTGAACCTGATACTGCGTCAGGAGATAAACCAGCAACCAGAACTAAGACAGAAACATGCCAGCGTAAAAATTGATGAAACTACAACGAATGTAATAGAAACCGCACACAAAAATATCATACATGAAAATACGAAACAAAATAAGAATCAAAAATAATTTTAGGAAACAATATGAATACACATACATAAGCACGATAGTGGTCAGAAATAAGGACTAAAAATCAAGGTTAACAAATGATAAGGTGAAAGCACTGTTCCTTCAGTGACAAGAACAGGCCTCACGACAAGAGACCGAAATGACGCACAACAGTGCTTTCACCTTATCATTTCTTAATCTCAATTTTTCGTCCCTATTTCTATGTGCTATATCCCACCGTACTCTCCCAGCAACGACGGACTGCAGCACAGGCAGTTCTGCACACCGTCATTTGTGTTGAGCTCACAAGATACGCTAACGAAGACAGACGCTTTCAGCACGAGACAGAGAGTAGAGGAACACCGCTAGTTAACGCGCTAGGAATTATGTCAGCTTAGGTCCAGATGCAGACAGGGAAACTGAGCTCTCGTGACGCAAAGTTCGACCATCATAACAACCAGTGACACAAAATTCCCCCGCCATAATAGCCAGAAAACAAAAAATTGCCTCAACACGACACTGACGTTTAAAGCTCGTGGATGAGCGGGAATTAGGGCGGTTAGACGCTATGATTACAGGCTAAAATCTCCTCAAACGGGGATGACGCATGCAAAATGCTCGTCAACACGCCTCCCTGCATGCAACATTTCCGCCTCGTAGCTTAGCAACGCGCGGACTCCGTACATTGGTTTTAGATTTTAATTGCCATTTTTCTTTTGATGAACTTTCTTGCGCAACTCTGATGGAGGAATGAATTATATTCCAAAGAACACGTTAATCTGTAAGATTCAGGTGTCAGATTTACACTCGCTTTTGAATCCAACTAATATGAAATTAAGAGTTAGATCCACACGCCTGTACAACCCCCAGTTGTGTAAGTAAATAGGTTGAAAAAGAAACAAAAAACTATTTCACTCTTTTTTGTGATTCTGGGCTTACATTATACCACTCGGCCTGCCCTTACTAATGAAAAAATTATTTTACTCTTTTTTGTTCCCGGACTTTCATTACACCAATCTTTCTGTCCAAACTAATTGAAATCCAGCCGCTGTGTCAACATGGACAGTGCAAGAGTACGTCAAAGTAAAATAATGAGAAAATAAGTCAAGCTTCCTACACTTAACGATGTAGAAGCCAATCCTCCTAAAAACAAACCGAAGTTTCATTCCAACCACAGTTGAAAATCTAGAGCAATGACTCCATGATGGCCAAACAGTCGGCGTCTCACGGCAGAGGATGAGAGAAGAAAGAAGTAGAGTTGATGGCCCCAGGCCGCACTGATGGACAGTCCGTGATCCGGCGACCTTGGAACCGTGGGCATCATCGACCCGACCACCTGCCCTTCACTGCTCTCTGTGATGTCAAGGAAAGGATGCTTGGGCATCATCGAGCCCACCACCTGCCCTTCACTGCTCTCTGTGATATCAAGGAAAGGATGCTTAAGCATCATCGAGCCCACCACCTGCCCTTCACAGCTCTCTGTGATGACAAGGAAAGGATGCTTGGGCATCATAGATCCCACCACCTGCCCTTCACTGATGTTAAGGAAAGGATGCTTGGGCATCATCGAGCCCACCACCTGCCCTTCACTGATGTTAAGGAAAGGATGCTTAAGCATCATCGAGCCCACCACCTGCCCTTCACTGATGTTAAGGAAAGGATGCTTAAGCATCATCGAGCCCACCACCTGCCCTTCACTGATGTTAAGGAAAGGATGCTTAAGCATCATCGAGCCCACCACCTGCCCTTCACTGCTCTCTGTGTGATAGGATAGTTTCGTTTCCTCCAACAGGAACCACTGCAACTTGATTTATTTCTTCGCGAAGTTTGACAGGCAAGAGCGAGTGGACGTGTCTCTGTTTCATCATACCAGGCAACCCAGCAGGAGGGTTAGCTCAAGTGCAAAAATGTCTTGAGTATTTAACACGTTGACTCCGAAGTGGTACGTATGTGTACCACTAAGGTTAGGTTCTGTAATTTTTTCAGATCCTTCTAGTGACTATGCACACAAAGTGAAGTTTTACACCAATCAGGCAATCGGAAGCAACGTGTTAACAGAAGTTGAAAAAAGGCTGAAACTGATATAGACACGTTGAAAAATTAAAACTGATATAGACCATGTTGTTAACACCACGTCAAGTTGAAAACTGATATAGACACCAAGAGAAAAAATTAAGAACGTTACGTTGAAGACATTCGATCGAATGTCTGTTCCATAAATACTCCGCACACACAAGAAACAGAAGCGACGGGAATTATAAATGCCTACCATGTTTTAAAGGTGAATACCACCCGAGTTCTGCACCCAGAGTTGCTTGATTTGTGAGAGGCCATAAGGGTCTGCTCACAACACTAGTCGCAACGCACGCTAAATATGATCAAAACCACCAGACTGAGTTTCGAGTGAAAGTATTTATGATTTCCTGTGTTCAGGTTCCAGAGAACACCAAAAGAGCTTACGACGCATGAAATTATATGAGTCAGTCAGCGAAGACGGAGTACATTTTAATATGCCAAACGAGGAGAATATCCGCATCGTCAAAAAAATTAGATTTTTACAGACACAAGAATGAACGGTTTGAAATGAATTCACTGACCAGCCGTAATGAACTTTTGAAAAATATATAAATATATTCTTCAATGGATTGGTTGAACTGACGATAGGTTTTTGGCCCAATATAAAAATGCAACGTCTACTGAGATGAGTCTGTTTAAAAAATACTTAAATGACGGGATTAAAATAGAGCACACATGGAGGTCAGTGCAAAAACAAGGAAGGTATAATTTTAAGGCTCTTGAATACCTCGCTAAAGTAATTTCAGAACGAAGAATTCAGTTTCACACGCAATAGGAGCAGGTTAACTACTCAAGACGCACTGAATGATCACATTTAAATCGGTTTCAGACTCTGTCTGCATGAGATCTATAAGATAGAAATACGCAAGCATCACCAAGCGTGGTATAACGCCAAGCACGTGGTGCTTCCAACACAAATGCTACAGGACTGCCTCTCATATAGAGGCAGCTGAGCCCGTCACAAGCAGACACGACTTACAGCTAAGACTGCACAGATGTAAGGAGCATTAGCTCTCATAAGCAGATTTGTTGGACGGAGGTTGTGGAGCGGCGTACTGAGGAGAAGCATTGCTCCGTCAAACAGTTCCATTACTCCGGCGTGATATATAAGCAGTGCAGGGACCACTAGACATAAATAAGGTGTTTACAATAGAATAACATGAAATGAACGAATATAACCTGATCGTTGTTACCGTTATTGAACCTCTTACTAGATTCCAATGCGAAACAAGAACGGAAGTGTGAACAAATGAAAAAATGTTGCAAGAAAAAAAAACACAGGGGCATGGCAGATTAGAAAAAGATTTTCTTTTCATGTTTCTCATCCATCAAGGCTTCAATCTTCTAACGCTCTGGAATCCCAGTGCAAACACGCAAACAAGAGAAGAATGCAGTACAAATATTTCTCCGGGGTTCGCAGGAACTCATCACCACCAAATCGATACTAGGCAAGTCTGATGAACATAGAGCTGCGCTCGATGGTTCATGCCACCAATCAACAGTCGCCACGCAACGAACATCCATTGTTCAATTGTAATAATTAGGACAATTAAAGGCTGTTCAAAGCGAAATGTGCTGTAGAAGCTGAACAAAAGCCATGTTCACGACTATGTATTTTCAGTGTTTCAAACGAGCCATTTGGAAATGAGGTGCGAATGCTAACACCAGCTTATCATCTCGATTTGCACGAAGAAACCCTACCCCAGTACACAGTCGTTCGGTGAAACAATGAATTATGAATATAACACGCACTAACGGCACTTAATGGACAAGAAACAATCGACCAATACGTTTATTAGAAATTTAAAATTTAACAAGGAGTTCATAATTACTCCAGCCTTCATTTGCGTGACTGAAGCGGGACAGAAAAGAGTGGCATTTTTAAAGGAATTATTCAGAAACATGACAGGCGAAGCGTCCAGTACTCAGGGGAGTAGAACTGTGTTTGTAACACATGCAAGGCGGACAATAAACGTGCGTACAGAGGATTTACTACACGACAACGCGCGTCCTCATACTGCAACTCGTAATTTTCATCCACGCATAGCGTAATTGTATGTGAAATCTTTTCATGTGAGCCTGGGTAAAAATAAATCTTGCCTAACGAAAAAGAAATTCTCTTCTCTCCATAACGAGAAAACTTTTGAGCTGAACAAACCTATGTGGTTACGTCGAGTTCAAGTCACGACTGCTGAGTCATCGCAGGGGAATTTTTTTTCAGATGCGTCAATCAGAGGAACTTTATGAAAGTTCATCTACCTAGCATAAACAAACTGCTTAATAGTAATAAATTAATAATTCACACAATTCTCTGAAAGCTAGTTGAATAATTGTTAAGAACTCTAAAGCTTGTTTTCAATACGAATTTTACTATTTCAACTATCCTGTTCTTATGCAAAGGAGTCATGTCTTAAATACACTAGTGTAACACAAGTCCACCTACACTCTTCATAAAGCATCAGCCCTCCAGCGAGCATCCGTAATGCTTTAAAACAACCACGTCAAGTAACAGACAACCCTGCAATTCCAACTCGTATCTCAAGTCCTCTTGACGCTTGAATAAATGAAGTGCGTATCGATGAAGTTGCCTAACGCTTGGTCGTGACTCTAGAGACCATAGAGCCTGGCAACCTGCAACGCTTATGGGCGACAATCGAAGGCCAACCCAGACTATTGGTCCCTGTAGAAGACGGAGAGACGTGTAGCTTCTACAGAGAACCCCAGCCCAACAATTCTGCTCGTAGGTGATGCACAAACGTCGTTTAGCAAAGATGCTAGTTTTTTTAAAGTATTCATACGGGTCCCAAAGCTGTCATAACACGCGTGTACCATTCCGCACAACATATAGTATAAGACTACATACAAAACTGCGTATAACACTTCAAAATGGACTTGATACGGTTTAGTATGAACTGTTACCATAACACCTACATTCATGAATCTCGTCGAAATTTGTTTTAAAAAAATCTGCTTCGCCTCGTGTACTATTTTTCCATAACCTTGCGAAATGAAATATGTGCGATAACGCCTATACAGTTCCACTGCCTCACGGTTACGGTAATTTTTTCCAGCTGAAATCGTCGAGCAAGCATGCTGCATAGAACGATTTTTTATGGTCTCATAAAGACACACAAAACCCAACCTGACGGGCGGAGATAGTACTTTAAATATTACATTTATAAAAGTTTTCCCAAGGCAAACGCGACCATTTGAAGATAAATAGAATGAACCATGTATAACTTCATACAAGTCTGCACCATTGCCCTTTAATAGAAGCATCTACAGAGAGAGGGTTTGACTCCAAGAACGTATCTTAAAGCTGAATTCTGTCTCTAGAATCACTGATTAGGACAGCATCACTGATTAGGATTCATTCACCAATAATAATCTCTCGCAATAGTTATTAAATAAAAAACTGGCTTCAGAGAAATAATGCTCAGCTAATTGTAGGATCAAGATTGAACTACAAAATCATTTTGTTCAGTCGCTAATGATGACTTAATAATTATTTGTGACCATGTTTGGGACCCTAGTTGCCATGGTACCGGGAGCACTGAGTAGCATCCTATGATTAGCATGCAGGCGCCCCTGTACTACAACACAATGCTCAGGTTTAGAGGTGTGAATTGTGGTCGCTGAAAGACTGGTCCCGATACATAAGTGGGAAATTTTGAATGATAATTTATAATGCTATCAAAAACGTAACATAACGCGGAATTAACTTTTGTGGACGATGCCTGTAAAAATTAACACGCTAATGAGCGTCATTTGGAACACTCTATTCATTTATCTAGTCAAGATTTTTCTTGTGATACGTGTAAACCAGTAACCTGAGACAAAATCAATACCAAATAAGATACTAGTCGGATAATTGAGCCCCTAGAATCATACGGTACAAAGCTCCAAACATAGCGAAAATGAGTTATGTGTGCCACTGTCATCCCCAAATCTTTTCTGTCTGGAGAGTGAGTTGTAGATACAGCAACATCTTTCTGTACCTGCGACTTACTGTACTCTCCAGACAAAGGAAGCTTTAAGGGCTTCGATTAATACCAAAAGTATATTTGTTATTTCAGAAAAAAATTCTTTAAATGCGAAATATCTGTATTCATGGTGAAGAAAAATGAACGTGTAAATATTCTCATCTATATATGCATTCGAAACTATTCAAGTACGTTACGTTTTAAAATTCGCAAAAAGTTTCAAATCATTTCATTAAAAACTCCCAGCAATAAAACTATCTTTTTACAGATCGATATCGTCTTTATTGAAATGATTGGCCACTTTTTGAGAATCCAAACACGTAACAAACTTGAACAATTATCAATTCCATGAACCGTACACACATAAAAAAAACACGCGTCTGCATTCGGTTCGAATCCTAACTCCGCGCTGCTACAATGAGTCTGGAAACTTGTTTTTACAGCACATGCAAGCAGCCCTCGAGTAGTGTACAGTGTACACCCTAACTCCCTCGGTGAATTCAGTGTGTGAGAGACGCCTCTTCCCCTCTGGAGGAAGTGCAAGCTGCTCTCATCAGTTAGGGCTAAGGCTGTAGCCCTTAACGCAAACACTGGTGCAGATATTGGAAGGCGCCGTCACACGAGGGACAAAAGCTAACCCATTAACATGAAACACAAAAACGGACCCCGCCACGCAGCACCATTACAGCAATTGAATACAACGACGCTTTATAACTCTACAGGAATGACGCGACAAATTGTGTCACACTCAAAGTTTACAAGATGGAGCTGTAAACACACAGAAGTGTAGAAGAATTTAGCACCGTTGTCACGATGAACACGAGATCACAATGACTCTACAGGAGACACAAACTACAGAGCGCTATTTCGTTACATTCTGGTTCGGAAAAGGCGACTGCGCATTGGAGATCTGCTTGAGGCTTCCTACAAAGAAAACATGACCAGTAGCAAAAGCATCGACCATAAATGTTTGCCTATCGCTTATTTCATTCTCCTAAACGCAGATCATTCATGTCTGTTACAAACAGGGTTATTGAACCTACGCATTAGTTTCGTTATTAAGATAAATAATTCCTCTAGTTTTAAATTTACCTCCTGCATAATTCCATAAATTAATTTTTCGTACACTTGCTAGCGGCGCTGGAGTCCAATAAGGGTCCTCTTTGCAGAACTTTATGTCTTTGTCGTACAAATTTTAAAGTAACACTAAAATTGGAAAAAAATTATTTGTTCCAGCTACTGAAAGGTTGCATCGAGGTAGGAGCACAACTATAGACACGCGGATGTGGAAGTACTGAACAAACTTAGAACGCATCAACTTGGCCGGGGACGAAAGTGTACTGTGGAGAGAACGTTGTCGACACACAAGTGTGTTGACGTTGTCAGACTTGCAAGACACACACTCAAAATTTCCTTAACACGTTTGTTGCGATGCGACCCACCGGTAGGTCACTTAGGTTAGGTTCTGTAATTTTTTCAGATCCTTCTAGTGACTATGCGTACAAAGAAGTTTTACACCAATCAGGCGATCGCAACAAACGTCAACACATTCATTGCGGTATGACCCAACGGTGTGTCACTCAGGTTAGGTTCTATAATTTTTTCAAAGCTTTCTAGTGACTGTACGTACAAAGTAAAGATTTGCACCGGCTAGGCAACCACAATGAATGTGTTAAAAACAGGAAGCAGCTCTTGTACTTTCCCCCCACCCCCACGATGCCCGTACGATGGACATGCCAATTTGAACATCTTTAGGAGCTGATGCTCAAAGAAAAATCTTCTGAGTTTAATTACCCATTTGCACACTAAAATACCGTATTATGAGAGGCGGGTACTCGTATAAAATAGTGAATAATGAAACCAAAACAGTGAAAGCCTTAGATGCTTTTTCATTAATGTGAACTTGGGGAAAAGAAAGGAATTGGAATATTCAGGTGGTCAAGTTATAGACCCGAGGATGCCCGAGCACGATGAGACAGGCCGCTCTCAGCTGTTGCTTTACTGCAACCCAGGCAAAAAACGTACAATAATTGTCATAGTGATAACGGTCCTTGGAGATACGTGACTAAACTGGCAATAACAAGGCGTAAATCCACAGAAATTACCGTTTAAATGAAAACGTGATACACCGCAGTTTGTTACTGGAAGAACACACTTCAGTCAAGACTTGGAGAAGGCATGGCTCGGTGTGAAAAGATTATGAATAACATGCTTGGTATCATTCACATATGTATGGAAACACGAACAAGTTTCTTTCTCTCACGTTCGTCGTTCACGTTCACACTGTAAAAGAATGCTCGGCAGTGATCGTGTTTCCAACGAGCACAGCTGCCAGAACTGCGGAAGTCGGGATTTCAAGAGCTGTTCCTACAGGATGTTTGTGTCAGAGTCGCATTAACGGTGCTCTACCAACGCTGAAAAAACTATTTATTTTATGGCCGAATTTCACGGACTAAGCATAAGTGTCTAAGTGTATGCGCCATTCATCCTTGTGTTTCCGTCCGAATTTATGAAATTTATGTCTTCTTTTTGTTTGCATTGAGTGGTAAAATCGGATGGCAGGCATGGATGAACCACTGCCTTCACATAAATGTGCGTGTGTGATGCCCAGTCAGTCCGCGTAGTCTTGAATGACTTCAATAACCCACTTCAAAAGGCTAGTGGGTTATTGAATTATCAGAACACCAAGTAATTAATCAGATTAATCGAATCGAATTATTAATGTAGATCTTCACAGTATCAATAAACATTAACATGAACTTTGATGTATTTGAAGCATTATAAGGAGACCTGAACCTACAAGTACGTGTGTACGAGCAGGGCCTTCTTAACCACGGAGGAATCTAGTTCATATGTGAAAACAATTTCTATAATTTTGAACTTCAAAATCAAGTAGATTGCAAGCACATTTTTTAGGAGTATTCCTAATGTTTCAGTTCCACGTTTGCATGAAATAAAAAGCGTTGCATTTAAGGTCCATGAAACGAATCAATAAATTTATTTGAAACTCCCCGATGGCCTGCATGTGGTGCGCACTTCAATAACCGTTCAAAAAACAATTATTCTAAAGAATAAATGCAATAAAAAATACTTCCGAGAGTTCTAATCAGTCACACACTAATTCAAAAATAAGGAAGTAGAACAGAAAACAGTTCATTGGCCTTCGTACTTTTTTTGAAAAACGAATGACTGACCACACGACTGTTGCACTCCAAATATAAAAGCTGTCGTCAAGTAAATATTGAAGCTGTCAAATAAATAAAAAATATTAAAGCTGTCAAATATAAAAATTGTCTACCTTTTTACAAGACAATTTTCATGAAAACAGCAAGCATCACGTGCACAACTTGTTTTTGAAGATCATAACAATGATTAAGCAAGTTTTATTCATCAGCACGACAACGACGATTAGGTTTATCTATCCGCACAAAAATACTTCAGTAATATTTACTCATTCATTCACTTCTGATAAGAATTACAAATAAGGTCTGGTGTACACATCTTCACTTTGTACACATAGTCACTAGAAGGATCTGAAAAAATTACAGAACCTAACCTAAGTGGTACACATACGTACCACTTCGGAGTCAAAGTGTTAATGAAAGCGAATGCTGGCTGTAACGAGCACGTGTAGTCTGCTGCACATTCGTTCGAACAATCAAATTGTTTTTCATCCTTGCCTGTAACTCGTGAGTTCTTAAGTCTTACCCTCTACGCCATGTGCACCCACACGCCAACACAGCGATACTCGCTCTCACTCCACGCATCTTATGCTTAGCAGCCACTGACCTGAAGCAGCAGTACTCATCCCCACCGCTTGCATGGCATATCCCCACCGCCGGCATGACATATCCCCACCGCTTGCATGGCATATCCCCACCGCCGGCATGACATATCCCCACCGCTTGC
>VCRD01000440.1:8085-31177 GCA_006783055.1 Trinorchestia longiramus
ATACTCAGACACAGGATACGTGTGATAGTCTCAGTTACGTTAACGAGCAGCTATGACCAAGAGCGCCAACTTTAGTAAAATATTCTCTCTGGTCGGAAACAGTTGGCGCTCACAACTTTTTTCTTTTGTTAGAAACAGTTGGTGCGGTATACAAAAGGTCTAAAATGTAAAACATTCATTAAACTTTCAAAGTAATACATTATACAAAAAAGTGCAAAAAATAAGGATAAAATATTAATTTCGTATAGTTTTCAGGAACATGAATGCTAGAATTTTGTTTTGACTGTCCACCAACTGTTTCCTATCAGCGGGAATAGAATATTTGTATTAGCACATTACTACTAGTATATTAGTATTGGTACATTACTTTTGGCATATTAGTATTTGTAAATTATTGCTGGCATGTTAGTATTAGTAAATTAGTATTATTGGTACATTCATGAAGTATATTTAGAGTGATCTATGTTGGTGCATGCATATTCCCCTCAGCTTGCATTGACCACGCCCTCCACAAGAAGAGGGACACGGAGAGAGACACCGTTAATTTGAACACACGACAAAATAACGCATTTCATTCCTAATTATTTAATACTTCACGTGTTACTCGTCTTCCTGGTGTCCTATTAGGTAAATGCGATGTATGCCGACTCTGCAATCAGCTCGTATAGCGCAAGGTTCGATCTTTTCATTCAGAGTAGTGATTTAACTGAGAGTGAGGTTGTTGGAACGAGTAAGTCAACAATCTGTGAGCGAGACAACTAAAACGTCTCTGATTCTGTAAAAAATATACTCCTCTAATTGAGCAAATATATCTCGTATGCCAGGAAATAGTTAACAACTATTAAATCAGATATTTGAGGAAAAATATACTGCTCTCACTAAACTGCTACCGTGTTACGTCATAAGAAGAATGGAAGTCCACCTCTGCATACAGTTAAGACTTAAAGGTTTCCCTGTGCCGTTACGATCCCGCTTCTCCCTTCCTTCAACACTACGATCCTCTTTTCCAGAGCATTAAAAAACTATTATCTAAGCGATGTCATTGAGCCACTTTGCCATTCTCGACAGAAAAATGGCAATAACTTTAAAGATGGTTAATAAAGCGCAAATGTCTAAACTTTTACTGGCAGTTAGGCCGAGGTCGATACCTGTAATTTATGATCTTCACTGGACTAGACGAGGAAACGGTTTCAATCGATGATCACGATAATTAGTGCGTTAATAAAGATGATTACCAGCTTGGAGTCTCGTCTGTTCGTACTCTAAATACGACTAGGCAGTTCAAACCAAGTGCGAGCGAAACACCTACACAGCATTGTCATTGGTCAACAAATATGTTTACTGAATGGCATAATTACTGAATTATGTTTTCATATGTTTACTGAATTACATATGAAATTTAAAACTGATGTTCACAAGCATGTAATTGAAGGCCATCAATTGAACGTAAGGCCATGTCTTCTATATAGAAAATAAGTAATAAAAGAATCAGAAGGTGTTCGTAAAATCTTATTTAATGCGTTAGAATGAAATATGAACATAACTGCTGTAGATGTTGAAGGAAATGCGTTTCCTGCAGAAGAGGAGGTTCCCAACGCTGTCACAATCCGCCCTCTTCCTTCCTTCAACACTGACGATCCTACTTTCCAGACTTATGAAACAGTGTTGTCACTCAGTAGTGTACTAGTTAGGTTAGATTAATGTATTACCGTATAGGTAATACATTAGTATGTATGACCATGTAGGTAATACATTATTATATATTACCATGTAGGTAATACATTATTATATATTACCATGTAGGTAATACATTATTATGTATTACCATGTAGGTAATACATACATTATTATGTATTAAGTCTTCACAGAGCTACGGCAACCGAGGCTCTGAATGGCTCCCTCCATCTCCTCTGCACCAACACCACCCGCATGAATGAGGGTTCTCGTGCGAGCAAAAGCGTTTGAGTTTAATTAACTCATAATTGGACAAAGAACATTTTAATAGCTCATTTGAAAACTCAAGATTACACCCTTCGAGTATACCAGTTCAATTATATTGTGATAAACTTCTTTCATGCGTATCTTGTATGACATTTTTTAGTTGACAACCTGCAAAATAATGCGTCCATCACCCACGCACACAGAGATTCCACTTCAATCAAGGCAAGAGCATAGAGAAGCAGAGCAGTCCAGCAGTAGTGACACTCACCCATTACTGTGCCAAAAACAGCCTGCATGGCGCTAGAGATGGAGCCCCCCAGCAAAACGTCAAAACACGCACTGAGGGCGCAAGCACAGGCAGCAGTGCCGATTAGCTCCTCCAGTACCATATTCCAGCCAATCACGAATGCCATGAACTCGCCCACGGTGACGTAGCTGTACATGTACGCCCCACCTGAGGTGTTTGGCACGCGCACACCAAACTCAGCGTAGCATACACCTAAATGAGCAAAAGAAACTTTCATTTGTCTCAACTACTCACATTGAAATAATGTACTTCTTGCATGTCTTTGTGTAACATTCGTGTCCTGTTAAAATTAAATTTCGCGTAGATATGTTACCACCATTCTGTTACATTAATATCACGTACCTGTTCTTTTCTGCTCACATCTACGTATATGATACACAGTGTATATCTATCTCTCTACCTGTGTGTCCGTTTCTTCCTATCGATTACTGAAGAAAAGATATCGAATTGAAATCAGAGCGGGTACATATGTATTATAAGCATTGTATTGTAGATACTAAAGGCGCCGGATTACTATAAAATAAATAATTTTTTTCGTTTTTAATCTTCTCCTACACGGCCATGTTGTCGGTAGATAAGATACAGAATGGAACTTCTATGTATATTCATCAAAAATATTCATGGAAAACACAATAATTCGTCTTAAATCTTTAATATATTCGTCTCTATAATAATTTCAAATAAATCAAATCTAAACCGTGAAATTTCCACAGGAACTATCTAGTAATGTAGAGTAGTACCAAGTTAAAGTTAAGTCTTGGATACAGAAATAATAATGATAACGGAAGAGTTTGAACAGATGGGGTTGCATGATACACACCGGTACTAATAAAGTTAGCCCCAAGCCTCAACAGGAGAGATGGAGAAGTCCCCTCAACTCATTCCCCTCAAACCCCTCACTGGTGCGGTCATCCTTTTTAAGTCGATAACGACCATTGGGCCAACAAAAACCCCTTTCCAAAAGATTCATCTTTTGTTAAATATTCATCAAATTATGCTTATTCATTTGCAACACATCAGCAACATGGTAGCTACAAATCAACATTTATAAAAGTTTATAAATCTGAAAAAAGTGACGCAGCCAGACAACCCCGCGTGGTCTACGTTGTCATAAATATTTGTTGGTCCATCTAGGGTGAAGTTTGACGCTGCATTTTTAAGAGCAAATGTTGAGTGATAGACATAAGTATTCACAAGTACAAATTATTTCGTCTAAGCACCTACGAACAAAAGAAATATGGTATCTGTTACTTGTTGAAAAATGGTAGTAGAAATTATATTAATCCCTTAACATAATTGAACAAAATTGGAGTGAGAAAAACATTGCATTTTCCGAAGATATAGTACGCTGATATGCACATGAATGTAATGCCGATTTACAGTTTCGAGAGGTCTCGAAAATTTCTGTCCCTAAATTTGGAAACACTACAAAGCCATAATTTTTTGTAGGAATTGTCGAAAACCTGCAAAATTTCGAGCGTTACTGATTGGTTCATCGGTATCGGTTAGGCTTCTGAACACCAAATTTTCTAAAGAATTTAATATCGGTTCTGCTGAGCAGTCCCATGAAAACAATAGCGTTAATGTCAAAAAGTAGCTGCCTGCCGCCGACAGCACAATGTTGTCAATGTTGTAACTTGATAAGCCATGTCCACATCAGAAAAGAAATAAATGTTCTCACCAGATCCAAGAGGTTGGGGGTCGGGTTTTCTCCCTACCATGCCTCGATAAGTCTAACCCTTACCACTGCAACACATCCAATTGGACGTAAGGATAAACCCAGACGTTCTACTCTCTAACTAACCATGAAACTTGCACCGATCAGTAGTGAACGGAAAAGGGAATTGCAGTAACTTTCATGTTTCAATGACGGTAGTAGAAACCTTCAAGTAGCTCAAGGATGACGGTCTGACCTGAGAATATAGAGGCGATGGCGGCAACGATGAAGGAGAGGATGACGCTGGGACCGGCGATGGTGCGGGCCACCATGCCTGCCACGAGGTACATGCCTGTCCCCACACATGATCCCACGCCTAGCGAAGTCAGGTCAAGTGTAGTCAGCACCTGCAGGGTTCAGGACCTTAAAGCAGTTATAGAAGACCTGCCGCTACAGCCATGTCGGGCCTGTGTGGCAGCAAGCTGTGCCTGTGTGGCAGTAACCTGTGCCAGTGTGGCAGTGACCTGTGCCAGTGTGGCAGCAAGCTGTGCCAGTGTGGCAGCAAGCTGTGCCTGTGTGGCAGTAACCAGTGCCTGTGTGGCAGTAACCAGTGCCTGTGTGGCAGTAACCTGTGCCTGTGTGGCAGCAAGCTGTGCCTGTGTGGCAGTAACCTGTGCCTGTGTGGCAGTAACCTGTGCCTGTGTATAGTGAGCTGCGCCTGTGAGGCAGCAAACGGCGCCTATGTGGCAGAAAGCGGCGCCTGTATGGCAGCAAACAGGATCTCAGACAAGGACCCGGTAACATGCCGTCTGGTATCGATCAGAAGCAACGTTCAAAGACAGCGGGGACAGAATTGAGGGTAGCCGGTGATTTTTTATAGGGAATGGAACGAAACTGTCGTAAGGTGGAGGGAAGCTGTCGTAAGGTAGAGGGAAGCTGTCGTAAGGTAGAGAGAAGCTGTCGTAAGGTAGAGGGAAGCTGTCGTAAGGTGGAGGGAAGCTGTCGTAAGGTGGACGGAAGCTGTCGTAAGGTGGACGGAAGCTGTCGTAAGGTGGAGGGAAGCTGTCGTAAGGTGGAGGGAAGCTGTCGTAAGGTAGAGGGAAGCTGTCGTAAGGTGGAGGGAAGCTGTCGTAAGGTGGAGGGAAGCTGTCGTAAGGTAGAAGGAAACTGTCGTAAGGTGGAGGGAAGCTCTCAGGAGGAAGAGAGCAGCTTTCAGAGGTGGAGGGCTTGTGTGGGGAGGAGGAGCTCTGGGTGTAACAGAACTCATCACCATGAGTTAATTGGTGAGTCAGGTTTATTCAAGAAGTCACCAAACAACTGCCTCGTTCACAACCATGGATACCAACAATGAAACAAACACTGCTGTATCAGACTCGTGTAGTTAGACTATTCTGTGGACCAACAGCTCTGTGGGCGGGAAAGATTCGCACAAATTTGTGAAACGCATGTGAATTTTGTGCTGAAAAATTTGTTTCCAACGAAGAACAGTCTCGATTAATAGATTTCCAGCAACATTGGTAACATTGTAACATTCTGTAGGTCACAAAGACATAAAATTCTAGTAGTGGTGTAACTAATTTCAGTAAAATCCAGTTTTCAGTGAAGCGAAATGTCACATTCAACAAGTCTCAGCCAAAAATAACTTCACTTGATATTTCACTACGACTGTAAATTGATTGTTCATTATAAATGTATTCAAATTTGCTCACCAAATGATATACCACTTACAACATCAGTCTTAATTGAAAATTTGTCAACCATCAAGTCGGAATATGAAATCTAAGTTTCTACAAGCGATAAATTTGCATTGGAATGTTTAGAACTCGAGTTATTACATCGCACACCATCGAATTATTCAACGGAAATCCAGGCTTTACAGCTTCATTTTATTCCGATATTTTACATTTTATTTCCAGACATGATATCGAGCAATCACCTTCTCGAACAGCACGTCCTCCTTCCTCAGAACATTACATGAGCTCCATAACCCTTTTCCTAAACAATACATTACCTTTTAGAGCTCCGTAACTCCAGAACCCTTTTCTTAAATAATACATTACCTTTTTGAGCTCCATAGCTCCATAACCCTTTTCTTAAACAATACATTACCTTTTTGAGCTCCATAACCCTTTTCCTAAACAATACATTACCTTTTTGAGCTCCATAACCCTTTTCCTAAACAATACATTACCTTTTTGAGCTCCATAACCCTTTTCCTAAACAATACATTACTTTTTTGAGCTCCATAACCCGTTTCCTAAACAATACGTTACCTTTTTGAGCCCCATAACCATTTTCTTAAACAATACATTACTTTTTTGAGCTCCATAACCCGTTTCCTAAACAATACATTACCTTCTTGAGCTCCATAACTCATTTCCTAAACAATACATTACCTTCTTGAGCTCCATAACTCGTTTCCTAAACAATACATTACCTTCTTGAGCTCCATAACCCGTTTCCTAAACAATACATTACCTTCTTGAGCTTCGGCCCTTGGAAGCCTGGAGCCCCCACAAGCCCACCGACGGAGGAGGCGGGGGAGGGGATTGTCTCCTGTACTCTGAGAGGGTCTTTGGTACGGAGCAGCTTGGACAGCAGCAGGAGTCCTGATGACTTCAGCTTGTCCGTGTTCATGGTGGCTGCTAGAACACAATAATTGTGAGTGAGGTCAAGTAGCGTAAGCCAACACCATAGAAACAAAGACTTACTAAGACTATGGTGTTACTAAGGAGCAAATAACAGTACTAATCGACTCAGTATTACATCAATATCATTGTCTCACCGATAAATAATCAGAGTGAGCATAGCTAAGAAATGCTGCGTCTTCAGCAATAAAATCTAAAAATTAAAATGCTCCGTTTTCAGCTAAGAAATGTTGCGTATTTAGTTAAGAAATGCTGCGTACTTAGTTAAGAAATGCTGCGTATTTAGTTAAGAAATGCTGAGTATTTAGTTAAGAAATGCTGCATATTTAGTTAAGAAATGCTGCGTATTTAGTTAAGAAATGCTGCGTATTTAGTTAAGAAATGCTGCGTATTTAGTTAAGAAATGCTGCATATTTAGTTAAGAAATGCTGCGTATTTAGTTAAGAAATGCTGCGTATTTAGTTAAAAAATGCTGCGTATTTAGTTAAGAAATACTGCGTATTTAGTTAAGAAATGTTGCGTATTAAGTTAAGAAATGTTGCGTATTAAGTTAAGAAATGCTGCGTATTAAGTACTCGCTAAATCTGTAAATGAAAATAAACTCGACCTCGCTGGTTCTGTGGTGCGTAGCTAGAAATGCACTCTCAGACGTGTCCCAACCAATGTCCCTATGAGTGAACTGATGAGCCGTGGAGCTGCGGTAGTTCATGCTTGTGTGTGCATTGTGAGCATGAGAACTGCACATCTGTGTTTACATCAATATTAACATCGCGGATTTAATATGGCTATTGATTTCATATTATGAAACTCCCTATCCATTTCTCAGCTTGTCAGAGCTAGAAAATTAGCATATGCAAATATTCAAAGAAGGGGAAGACAGAATATGTGAGAAGCATGAAGGAATTACAATCATTTCCCAAGAAGAATGTCTAATAAAATCAAAAGTCTAACAGTGAAAATGGCAAAGAAACATTGCTCAATATTTTACGTGCGAATTGTTCAAATAATTATTACACATTATTTTTGGATAGCCCCATGGGACGTAACTGAAGTTTCAACATGACTGCAGTTCAGTGGGGCGCTTCGCTCGTTATAAGAAGAAGGAATATAACTTCAGCACTGGATGTGGATAAGTACTAACGAACACGAAAAATTTAAACTAAAAATCAAAAGAATAAATATATGTGTCTTCAGCATTGCATTAAGAGCGTAACGTTCCGTGTTGATTAAAAAAGACCAGATATTCAGAGACCAGTAATATTTTAACAAAATTACGTACAACATTAAAATTGAAGTGCCTTTACGTAAGCAGTATGTCAGCAGGTCACTGTATCGAGCCTAACTTTGTTGTCGTACTCATGCTGATTTCCTTCATTATTGAATACTCCACGGAGGTTAACTGAAATACAGGGAAAATTGACTGAATCATTGGGGAATTCAAGTTTATAAATCAGCAAAGTTAGTTTGGGTATAGTACGAGTTAGAGCAGGACTTTCACATGAATTCTATTGTGGACAACATAAAAAACTATCACAAGATCTGATTGGCTTTAGCAGGGCACGCTGGATTCTTATTAGATGCTAATAATAAAGCAAATTGATTCATAATTAAGGAAACGGCGGCCATCGCTCGTTTGTATACCTAAAATTATTAACTGCAGGTAAAAGAATTACATGAACTAAAAGAAGGTTTTCTATTCACGATTTAAGAGAAGGAACATAATTGTAATCTCAAATAGTAAAAGGTAGCTCACTTTGCAGGTAGAAACGCACGCTCTGCTTCAGCATGGACATTTATAGAGCATTATTCGTACAGATGTACTACTACGCGATAAGATATTGTCGGATTCTACCAGAACATGTTCGTTTTAGTGAAGACCGTTTCGATTGGTCTCGTATTTTCAGTTATTAAAATCATCGACAACGCTTTGGTTATTTTTGGAAAAGAACTGTTCGTGTTTTCTACCACATGTGTGATTTACCATAAGCTAAGCCTACGCTGTATGCTTAACAGAGCATTAATTTTTCGGAAATTTCATTGACCGTCTGAACAAAAACATATTTCAAGCTCATGTTAAAGATTTTATCTTGATACGCATAAGAAGATCTTGCTTACCAATTTTAGATTCCTAGCACTGTATAGCATCACCTTAATCATCGGCTTCTATGTCTCAAACGAGCACAGTAATTTTTTACTCATTTTCTTTCTGTTCTCGACTCAAGATTGTCATAAAGCAACGAGAAGACTTCGCAGAAGTAGTAGGTATTTCAAGCCGCCTACGGTAATTAATTTTTTACTTAATTATACGATAATAGGATACACTAGCAACATCACAAAGATCACCACAACGAGCGGCTCAACGAAGAGCCTGAAGCAGCACAAAGAGCAACATAAAGAGTAGCACAAAAAGCAGCAGAAAGAGCAACATGAAGAGCAACACAAAGAGCAGCACAAAGGGTCTATTCAGGCCAGCCAACGCTTTCAAGATATTATTAAGAACGAGGCCACGCTCAATATAAGAGCTTATCTAAACATCCTGAATTTGTTAAATATTTCCTACCGTTATTCGTTTGCGGACACTGACAATAGCACTGCGTCAGATCCACGAGCTCATACACACACACAGGCAAGCTTCCGTGGCATCAAGGTGAGGCAGTGAGGAAGTCATGCTTAGAAGACTTCTAGCCAATTTTTTCTGTTCGTCCGGTGTCATTGTAACCTTCACTCATGGTTCTTACGAAAAGTTAATAAATTAGAAAATCACTGGTTATGTAGCTATTACTATTACTGTGACAGCACACATGCTGGTGCACTGCACCGCTAACACAGCAAGTAACATAGGAAATTCCCTTCCAAATCACTTGCCCAAAAATAAAGCTGTATTACAGCCTCTGTATTACAATTCAACTAGTTGACCCACGCGTGAAAATTCACGTGATTTTTATTGATTTTTTCATTTAATATGACAATGGACGTGGTCTTTGTGAAATAGTTTTCACATTGAAGGATATGCCTTTAGTATCCATAATACAATGCTTACAATACATGTACACCCTACCGAATTGCCTCCATCTAATTCTTCAAGAGCGTGACAGAAAAACAGAGCAAGCAAGAAACTGTATCTACATATACTAGACAGTTCCCGTGGAAATTCCATGATTTAGATTTGACTAATTTAAAATTATTCTAGAGATGAATGTGTTAAACACTTGCAACGAATTATTGTGTTTTAAATTAATGTTTTTCATTAATATATACGAAACTTCCATTTTGTACTTCATCTACCGATAACATGGCCCTGAGAGCATCCGTTGAAATTACTTGTTGAAAAGCGATACAATTAAGGATCTATGAAACAAAATACATATTTTAGTTTTACCCGTAATACTATCATAATCTGAATGTTTTTCATGAATTCCACTATATAATAATACAGTTTGCTGTTTGCTTGCTTGGTACGTCTCTCTGTCACGTTCTTAAGGATTTAAATAGGATAAAATTCGATCAGTTATACATATGTATTGTAAGCATTGTATTGTGGATACCAAAGACACATCCATCGATATGGAAACTCCTTCGCAAAGCCTGCGTCCACTGGCAAATCAAACGAAAACATTCAGTAAAAAACAAGTGAATTTTCAAGTGTGGGTCTACTAGTATACACAGAATTTCCATTCTGTACCATATTTACCGATAGCATGATCGTGTAAGAGAAGAAAGCTAATAACGGAATAAATCCAGTGTTTTGTAGTGATCTGGCTTCTTTGGTATCCACAATACAATGCTTATAATAGATGCTTACCTGTTCTGATTTTAGCTCAATAATTTTTCTTCGGTAATAGATAGGAAGTAATGGGACGGACACACACACACATATTATATATATATATATATATATATATATATATATATATATATATATATATATATATATAGAGAGAGAGAGAGAGAGAGAGAGAGAGAGAGAGAGAGAGAGAGAGAGAGAGAGAGAGAGAGAAAGAGAGACGGAGATACAACGTCTATTATACCCGTGCGTAGATAATTAAAAGCCCACGACGTATCTTGTTAACGAAATATGAAACCTGTCTCCAGAATCCACAACGCTCGCCTCATAACAAAAACGATAATTGAAAAAATTTCAGGGTTTGGCTAGCGTTTTTTTCGTGCACGCGCGAGACGATTCAAAAAAAAGCTTTATACTAGTTCATAATGGCTGACGTTGAACATAAAAATTCAGTAAACTCTTCTATCCGCCTTTATGACAAGGCAAAAGCCGTGGCAGGCTTCAGAAAGGAGCTACTGGTGTATTCATGATACAGAGACTCAACCATGGAAGGGGTGGCTGGCGTATTCAGAATACGGAGGCCTTGAGTGGCGGTTTGTGTATTCATGATATCGAAACTGGGCCCCAAAATTGGTCGGAAAAAGAATATCTGCATTGGACTAGCAGTCCATACGCGTCAGAGAAACTCAAAATGACGCTCTCTATCCTGCCAAACTGCTCATTTTATGGTTTTCAAAAGCGATGATCGAGAATTTAGTGATAAGTTTAGCCCGTTGGTTCGGTCGTATTTGAATTTGAACTGCGATTATAATTGAGGAGTGGTATCATTGTACTACTATTAAAATTACCTCAAAAAACATTTTTACTTTCTTCAGAATAAAAATTCTGAGCTGATTTCTAAGAATTTTAGCTCTGTCGGTAACATAACTTAGGAGTAAATTATGCTATTACACTTAAGTTTGTTGTTGCTTGTTCTTCTCACTGTAATACAGGGTGTCCCAGAAGTAACTGACCCTTTTGATTTGCAAATAAAACAAAAACTATTAACGCTAGGATATTGAAACTTGTTTTATTCGAAAGAAAAATCTTTTTATGCTTTATTAGAACTAGGTTTTGAATATAATGTCTTTTAAATGATGGCCATGGTTGTTTTGACAACTTAGGGTTCATTTCTTTGTCGTTTCCATAACGCTCCTTAGTGTATCAGGCGATAGTTATCTTATTTCAGAACAAATGTTGTTTTTAAGTTGGTGCAGATTTGTTGGATTTGTTACATAAACCCTTGACTTTAGGTAAGCCCCATAAGCTCTTGCTGTATGGGCCGTGGCTCCATCCTGTTGAAACCAAGTATTGTGTAGGCCATGTCTCTCAATTTCAGGAATTAGAAATTCGCTAATCATAGTTCGGTATCTTTCACCATTAACTGTTACTGTTGCACCATCATTATTTTTAAAAAAGTATGGAACAATCACATTGGAAGCAGTTATCCCGCACCACACCGTTACACGAAGAGAATGCAGCGGCCTTTCTTGAATTTCTCTTGGATTTTCATCGCACCAAATTCTAGAATTACATCTATTTACATGGCCAGACAAGTGAAAGTGAGCTTCGTCAGAGAAGATAATGGTTTTGATGAAAGAAGTATCCTCACACAAACGAATAAAAGATTCGAAATAATTAACACGACTGTGATAATCATTAGGCAATAACTGTTCGGTTAATTTAATTTTGTAAGGATATAACTTCGTCTTTTTTAAGAATGCGATGTAATGTCGATCGGGAAATGGATAATTGAATTGAACGTTTTCTGATGGAGGCTTTAGGAATACCTGTAACTCTTGCAGAAACTCGCTCGATTACAGCTTCAGTTCGAGTTGATTTTAATCTTCCAGATCGTTGTTTATCATTAATATTTCCAGTGTCCGTATATTTTCGATAGACCGATTTAATTGTGTTCTTCGAAGGACTGGTTGTTGTTCTGAAATAATTTCTGTAATCACGTTGCACTTCTGTTGTTGACATTGTCCGTGTGTAGATTTGCAAAATTCTTATTCGTTGTTCTTTGCTGTATGGAGACATGATGAAAATTAAGGGTTTGCAATGAAGCAAAAATCAAATGTCAAGCTGGTTCGTTAATAGGATATCAAGTATCCTATTGTGCCATAAAAAGGTTTTTCTTTCGAATAAAATAAGTTTCAATATCCTAGCGTTAATAGTTTTCGGTTTATTAGCAAATCAAAAGGGTCAGTTACTTCTGGGACACCCTGTCTCATGGTCAATTTTTGTTTTGATATTAGAACAAAGATTGCCTTGTTTCTGAATGACTGGAGTACAATTAATTTTTTACTGTTGTCTTCTCTCTTACTACAACTCGCTACCAATTGTAAAATATTGTTGCGGCTTACGTTCTGAAATTTTAAGTAATTTTAGTGTGAGACTGTTGCGTCAAAGGAAATAATGACCATTTATTCCAGGCTCCGCTTGCTTCTGCTGCAGCAGCAACAAATCTATTTCGTGTAGATTTCATGGTTAAACTCGAAAACAGCAGCTAGTTTAAAGCGATGTTCTCTCTCTGGCGCAATCATTAATGCTAATTTTACTGCTGCTCATTCGACTATTAGATGAATGAAAACAAAACACCACTTTTATGCAATGAGAGTTGCTTGCCAGTTTTAAAATAATTTGCCCCGCTCACGTTTGAGCCTTCCTTCCATAACGAATTGTGACTCGGTTAATACGACTAGACAAAGTACAGAAATTACCAGAATCGTCTTTTTTCAAAAATGAACGAAGAACGAATAGAACGATTTTTTCAAGGCACATTCGTTTTAATTCACGTGTTAGCACCAGCGAAAAATAAATTTTGAACGTGGACTACTAACAAACACAGGCGCACCGCGTAACTTCGTGTTGTGACTCTGCTTTAGCAAATGGAGCGAACGAGTGCCCAATAACAGAAGTTCCAGTGGGTGCTCGAATATACGGTGAGAACAACAATCGTGAAATATGGACCTAGCAATGCATTACAAGTTACCCTCAAGCTCAGTGCTCGACAGCCTGGAGCTGGTTGCAATGGTGATTTACTGCAACAAGAAAAATACATGAAAGGAATTTGAGGCACGACGAACAAGAACTCCAAACGATTAATGTTTGCTCCCATGAACGAAATGAGGTAGGAGTACAGCGCGTGAAACAATAATTTCACTTCACAGCGGATCAAGTGCGCTACTGTAGTCCATCTGAGTAAAAAAGATGATCCGATTGTAGACTACAACTAAGAGCGTTTGAGCACACTTTTCTCAAAAGAACTCATATGGGATCGCAATTTTGTAATAATGATTAAGTAACTAAAGTGGAGGCAATAACAAAGTATAATTACGTGGCAATTCGTTGATTGTGATATTGCTAAGAAATATAGTCGAGAACATATCACAGAAATGCAACTGCGAGATCAGAAAGTTTTATTTTGCTTTCAACTTTTTATATGGGGTTAAAGACACACAGATACTGAGTTTTTAACAGTGGCAAATGACAGGAAAATATTAAAAAGGGTATGAGACGCCTATTTATCAGCACTTTTTAGAATATTCTGTGAATGAACTAGACCTGTTTGTTGCAGACGTGCGTAGCGTGTAGGCAGACTTCAACATACATTTGACTGAAAGTCTTGCTCCTTTGAATGAGCAATAAACAAAAAGTATCGTAATATTTAGCCATCGTCAATATTGCAAGAGGCAATTGCAATTATCATAATATCTTGTCATTGTAATTATCGCAACACGTAATCGTAAATTTAGTCGTACGTAACAAAGAATAATCAATTTACGTTTTTTCTTCTGAATGCAAAGATGACGTCAATGCAAGGTCATGACGGAGACAGCAGACCACGTGTTCTTGCAATGCAGGGCTACTAAAGCATTGTCATGTGATGGATTGCTGCTGAAGCCATTGTCTTATTTCTGCCTGCTCAACATTACAAGATAATGATCAAGTATTTTACAGTGCTACGAACTGACCGTATTAAAGAAACAACACGAACTGACCGTATTAAAGAAACAACACGAACTGACCGTATTAAAGAAACAACACGAACTGACCGTATTAAAGAAACAACACGAACTGACCGTATAAAACAAGCAACGCGAACTGATCGTATTAAGTACTGATGAAACAAGAAGAATAAAACAGCTCTTCACCACTAGTGTAATGCCAGAAAAAGTCTAGATTAGCCGTGTTCATTAAACCGAGCAGAGTTTGAGAAAAGCTAAATAAGATACACTGAGAATGTGCAAATGATCAACCATCGCTTAAAATGACACACAACATACTATGTACTGATAGTGTAACGGTAAATATTTTCTGAACATTCACTACTGGAACTACAGTTTCTGCAAGGATATAGTGGATACTTTTTAATTTTAATAATTATTTTATGAAGATAAAACACTGTGTTCAAATGTTTCCGGGTATTCTAAAAATTTTGTAAGCTATGAAAGTATAGATCATAAAAACTGGGACCCCACCAAATCAATAAAATTGTGAAAATGCTTGCAACGAGATAACAGAATGCAAATGCAGTAAATCACTTTCTCAGTACGAGGATTTATGATAACGAAATCACTTGAACAGAAACAAAATTCAAACTGACGAGCAAAAATGGTAAGTACCTCAACGAGCTTCTACTTTACCTATTCAAAATACTACCAGTTTCACTTTTCAGCTCATCAGTCGTACAAATGCACCTGATGTTAGTATTTCTCTAGTTAAGAATACGAAGGTTCTATTGGGAGATAATAAACGAATATTTTATATTCAAGTCAACAGAAACCAACTCCCGCATCAGTATAAAGGGATTCATAATACTTAAAAGTGCTATTCAAGATCATTGTTTCACTCGGAAAACACGGTTGAATAGTTTGTAGAGCTTCCTATGTCATTAAATCCTATAAAAAATGCATGCTTTTAAGTTTTCGCTTTTAAGCTCCTCGCTTAGTCTTAGAGATCGGTCGGGTCGTGACTGTGACGCACTAATGCTTCTTTTCAACTAGAATAATTCATAGCCAATCTCCTAGCTCGCTGCGAAGAGTAGATCAAAACTTCCAGCTGACCGATCAGGCTGATGATCTCTGCCTTTAGTAGTGAGCTCAAGTCAAGATTTCCCTCTCGAGTCGAAGTAAGAAAAGTGTGTAGGTTAGAAAATTGCCCAGACCCTTTGCAAACAAAAGAGATCTGTCTTAAAGTGCTTAATAAATTTGCTATGATTATCGAGATCTGGAATTGTCTGAAAATTCTGGTTTACAAATCAGTTACTTGACTCGTACAAGTAAAATTAGCTTGCAGGATTCATGGATAATATGACCCAAGTCTGTGCTCAGAAGTAATGCTATACAATCCTTCAATGTGAATTGTGATCCGCCTCATGATTCCTCTTGAATCATGATCCACCTCATTATTTACCTCTGATGGCAAGGCTAACTTTTCCTTAACAACCATAGCGTGTTTCTCCTACTGGATTGTAAGAAGGAATGTAACATTTATGAGTTGAAATTGCATGATGATGTGCACAAGAAGATAAGTGCACAACAATAAACAGCCTAGGAGCAGAAATCGCAGATAAATGTAGATCCAGTGTAGAGTTGGTCGTGACTTCCTGCACTGACAGCAGTGCTCCAAAACGCAAGCTGCAGGATTCTGGCCGCTCACCTCCTCCGTGTCCTTCAGGGGCACGGCACCTTAACGAGTGAATCTTAGTTAGAATATTCATTTAATTGTAATCTTTATACTAACCTCGTGTTGATAATCTCAAGTATAATATCCATTTAACTATAATCTTAATGATCTTCGTTAAAATCTTGTGTTGATAATCTAAGCTACAATTTCCACTCAGCTATATTCTTAATAATCTTAGTTAAACTCTTGAGTTGGTAATCCAATTTACAATTTCCATTTCTGAAGCGAATTGCCATGTATTTTAGACGGCGGTGCAGCGCCTCATTCCACTGATACCGTGGAGTGGGCGACTAACAGCACGTAATTTGGGCTCCTATCTATAATCAAGCTTAGTCATTAGTTACGGGTACTAAAAAACAAATGAAAGAAACTGAACAAAATAAATTTACGATAGTTTTAACAAAAATTATTTTTTTAAATAAGAAACTTTGATCAAGTAGAACACCATCTAAAGTCGCGTCCCAAATGGCGAGTTAGGAACCATATAAAACTGATAACATAACTTAACATAAGTGAGCGCAACAGAATTGCAAAAATTTTTTTTTATCCACGCAACTAACGAGATGATACGCATAACTGGGATGCAGGGCAGATTTAAGAAGTCAGAGAAGTAAATTAAGTCGTAATAAAATGAATCTTCTGTATCCGAGAGCAAAAATACATGTACACTATAACAGCACATAGCCGCTGCAGAGCAAAGAGAGGCGAAGAGTTGCAGTATGGAAGGAGCATCAGGTCTGGACGGGAGATCTACGATCTGCCAGATCTGCGAGATTAGAAGTCTTTGTAGGATGACCTACGCCGAAGACATGAGGTATGAGGTGCTTTCATTGAAGATCAGGCAGTCAAATTGACAAACACGATCAGCGTTTGTAAATTGACCAGGCAGAGCGGTGTTGAAGACGCGTTACGTATTTTGCCATACGTCTTCTATTGCGTTGTACACCTTCACATATTGTGATGTACTATACATAGTCATCTATTACGCCATACTGTACACCTTCACATATTGTGATGCACTGTACACCTTCACCTATTAAGCTGTACTGTACACCTTCACATATTGTGATGTACTGTACATCATCTATTACGATGTACTGTAAACCTTCACCTGAGGTTGGGGACACCATCGACTCATCCTCAGACATACGAGTTAGGCTCCAGTCTTATATCCATGCAATGTACCCGTCCTGGTCACTCATATAATATTACTAGTGAACCTAGCCGTCAAAAATGACGGGAGGAATTCCGTGATAATACTTCAGTTGTGCTTGCCAATGAACAACAATTTCAATTCTTCTCCTTTCGTGCAAGTCTTCTTGCGACATGGTGGCTTTCCTCTCCGCAAAACTTTCCCTTTTTAATCTTCTCCTTTCTTCTATTTCTTCCTCGCAGCACATACTTCAGCTTTTCTTGCATTATCCATCTTTCCTAACTCTTCAGTGCTTTCTTTCGACAAAGTTTGCCTCTTTAGACGCTTTTTTCACGATCACGGTCCATCCTTGCTTCGCATTCTTGGTAAGTTTTTTTGAGAGATAGCTCTCCTCTTGAGCTTAGCATCCATGGCTCGAACATAGGCTGTATCACTGATACTTTGCTGAGATCTCTGCTTTCTTTTCCTCTCGCGTGCTAGTCTGTGTTTCCTTCCTTCTGGTGTTTCTTCCATAGTTCTCATGAATTTTTCAGATTCAATTTGTATCCAAAAACATACATGTAGAAGATACGGTACATCCCCGTTCTACGATACTAAGGCCGTTCAGGAGCATCTTGCCGCTGAGAAAGTTATATGCTGTCTATTATTTTGGACTGCCGCAGGTAGTTGATGACTTCTTGATGAGGAAAGCCTTCTTCCAGCAAATTGCTAAGGCAGAAGGGCAAGTGAAGCTTCTGGCACTTCCTATCAAAAATATCTGAAATAGTTTGCACAGGACAGGATCGAAAACTCGCTCAAAGATACAACAATTCATGTACCACGCTCCAAAGAGGGATATTATCAAATCAAATTGTATCGAACTGATTTTCAACGCAAAGGTTTTTTTTAGAGACACTGGTGTGTCTGTTGGATGAGGCAGTTGATGTAAAGCTGCTGGTCCAATAACATAGTTTGAAGTAGAAACATGCAGTCATTAAGTAGAAGAAGACTGTATCTATGCTACCTTTTAAACGAATGTTTCCCCCATCTTGCACGGGAACAAAAAATTGTAATGACCCAGCACTGGGTTCAGTATCGGGACCACCAGCAGTGACCCAATAATTCGATAGTAACTGACAATATTTGGCCTCTACTCCGTGCAAAGTTTCAACTGCAAAGAAGAAATTCACCTGAAAAAATATGCGAAATAGCTTATGTACGACAGGATCAAAAACTATAATGCAGTATCGTGACTTTCGAGCATGCATGTATTCCAGAAACTATATTGGTCATCGTAATTGAGGGATGAAATTTAATAGAATAGAATAGAATGAGGCTAAAGGAACGAACCTTCTGGCCCATTCTTGGGTCGGATAATCACTTCGATAATTATTCGGTTACCCAAGTCCCATGCCGTAATTCTAGCCGCGTCAACCATGGTGGCAGCGGAATTCGAACCCGGGTCTTCCCGCTCGCAAGCAGATTCGCTCACCAGTCGACCAAGCTGGTAGTATATATTTCATGATACATATGTCATCTTGTTATTCAGTAGACGAATTTTCTCCTATCTAAATCCTTAGGAGCGTGACAGAGAGACGGACCAAGCAAGCAAGCACGCCAGAAACTGTATTATTATATAGTGGGACTATATTTTATTAAGTATGACATTACTTATGATCTTAATTACGATAATATTCCACTATATAATAATACAGTTTATGGCTTGCTTGCTTGCATGGTCTGTCCCTTTGTCACGCTCATAAGGATTTAGATAGGAGGAAATTCGGTAGGGTATACATGTATTGTATTGTGGATACCAACAACAAATCCTTTAATGTAGAAACTCCTTCAGAAAGCTTGCGTTCACTGGCACCTCAAACGAAAAAATTTAGTAAAAACAAGTGAATTTTCCCGTGCGGATCTACTAATGTATGATATTACGAAGTTTAACCACTAGACAGTGCCTTCATTAAAGGCTGAGCTTAATTCTAGGCACGTATAACAATAACCAGGCCCATATACAGGGTGTTCAAGCGTTATGGGACCCGAAAACCACCTGACTCAATTCAAAAATTGGGCTTTGAGTTTTATTGTGGTATCCACAATACAAAGCTTGAAATACAAGTAATACATGCATTGTATTGTAGATACCACAGTAAAAACTCAATGTCCAATTTGTGAGTTGACTCAGTTGGTTTTCGGGTCCCGTAACGCTTGGATACCCTGCATTAATAATAACAACCCGTATTAAAATTAACTAGAACGGTATAATAATAACAACTAAACCCATGAATAATTCTCACCCTTGAAGTGCCCTTACAATACGCACTCAACAGTTCCGTAATTAAATCTACAAGAGTTGAATTCTTCCAATGAACAGAAATTAAAATTTTCTTGATTTGAATATGAATTTCGATAGTAATCAAATCAAAAGTTGTAGGAGATACTATACGTTAGTTAGATATTTCGAGGTCATACGTGTAAGAAATGATAAAGAGAGAGCAGGGTTAGCTGTAGGAGATAAACTTATCACAGTTACAGACAAGTTCAATAGTAGGTGAAGGAAGCAGAAAAGGATGAGAAACTGAGTTACGGTGGAATTAAGTGAGATCAACTCTGAGTAGAAAATTTTAAAATGCCTATCACAAATCGAGAAGAATGGAGAATGCGTGGGGGCAAGTATGAAGCAGCACTGGTGAGGCCTGATCTTTCTAATATACAGAAGCGAGTGAAGGTTCCACATCTCAGTAGAGGCAAAACAGTGAAAATTTCAGGTGTTTTCCGTACCTAAACTCGAGACAAATGTCAAGTATTACGGTTACATGGTCAGATTAGTGACTAGTTCTACTTCTCTCATATAATAAAACTCGTGTTCCACTTCATCATGAGAGACGGAGCCAATGCTGATTACTTTCTTCTATTAAAAAGTACGCGAAGAATAAATGAAGCATCTTATACATTGTAATGGCGAGGGGAGCAACGCAATTACGCCACCAATTGCCCGTTTTAACTCGACTACAAAGAGAAGATTGCAGAGCTGAGAACGCGTTCAAGACGTGGAGGCAAGTCTCATCTGCTTGCGCCTTACAGTCGTCACAAACACAAAGTAAATGAGCATCGCAGTGTTGCACTCAGCATCGTTAATTATCCGAGGTAAATTCATTTGCATGTGGAAAACATAGAGGGGAAAACCTAATGAATTGGAAATAGATATAAGAATGAAGGTAGTAAATAGCTTTGAGGAAAATCTTATATCACACAGGCCTGGAGAACTGTACTGCTAGTCACAACAGAACATTGTACATTGCCCTTGACGTCAATGAGAATGATATCTCAAGAAAGTGTCACAGTAACTAAAATGCAATCAAGAAAGCTAGTACAAGAATGTTGAAACTTTCAAATGCTATCCTGAATATTTGTAGGACAAAAAATACCTCTTTGTCAATTGCTGAGTCAATTTAGAAATGCTTATGTTAAAGATAAATTATAATACTTTTTAGTTAGCATTCACAATGAGAACCTTCGATAAAATCAAACTTTCGAGTGTAGTACAATAGTACACAAAATTAATAAAAATCATAATAATAGAAACAAAAGGAGGAGGTTACGAGTAAATTAAATATTTGTACCATTGTCTGTAGAGTTTTATGACGTCAAGAATGTTGTTTTAATGGACACCGTCTATTATCAGTCAAAACACTGAAATAATAACGACACAGCACGTATGGGCTCAATATAAAAAGCTTTATAACTTTATAACAATGAGTTGTCTTCTCTAGTAATGAGGAGTAAGACAAGTTCTCTAATTATATACTTTAAAAATTTCTAGCACAAGACTCGAAGACATTTCAAACTTCGAAGCAAAGTTCCTTAATAATGTTCGGAATAATATCTGGAAGCAAGACGAAAATATAAGTTTCTGTAAACTTTGTGTGTTTAATTTATGTTTAATTACTGCTGTCAAAAAACATTCTTATAGGTAACATACCTTTCATGTGGACAACTTCGACGACTGAAGAAACGAGCTTGCAACGTTTCTTCATCCTATTGAGCCTGATTTAACTTTAATTTGAGTTAGAATTATCAGCTTCCAATGACATTGAAAGGCGGATTATGTTCTTATTTATACGATAATTAAACATGCCGTAAATCAAAGCATGGCAGGAAGAAGAAATCCTCCAGCAGCCACAACCAAAACTTAAACACCTCTGGTCCCATTTCAAAAAATATTCAATGAGGAAAAATCATGGCTGAATGAAGTAGGAAAAATAAGGAACTCAATTTTACAAAGATTTTAACAGAAATACACGTAGCTTTCTAGACTCACGCTCTAAATCCCTTTATTTCAGTGCACATCCGCACGAAAACTTTAAACTTACGAAGCCTAGCTTTGTTTTCCACTTGCAAAATTCGGCAGATGCTTCAAAAGCAGGTGTTTTAAAAACACCTAACAACTTCAGACAAAAGAAACACTTCCTGTCGGCAAAGACCTCGCTAAGTTCTCATTCAACGATTTAAAAAAATTTTTTGCCCTGAAAAATGAGCGAAAATGTTTTTTTTTTGTTAAGCGAGCTACTGACTCTGCAGTGTCTTCTACTCAGCGTTGTGGGAAGTCACTGTTTCAAGGTGAGCATCCTGAGACACGCGCCATGTTTTCTAGCAGAAGCGATAGCATGAGTCTACACACACGCGTGTCCAAATTTATGACACGAGATATCTGCGCTGAAGCGTTTTTTGAGGCGTGTATGCGTGTAGGAACGCTCATGTTCACGCACATCCATGTATGTATGATCATCACACACAGCCATGCCATTAAGTTAGGAGATAGTGTGACATATTTTGTCACTTTTGAACCACTGACGAGAAAGAAGTTCTCAGTTTGGCGTCCTGAAGTCTCTCCTACGAGTATAAAAAACCAACACGCACGCTTTTGTGCTGATTACAAGCAACACACGATGAAATAATTAACACATCAGCGGGAAAAAAGAACAGAAACCGCGAGTTTGACAAAATAATAGGCAAGAAGATCAATTTAACCCATTATCTCCCACTGATCTCAAATGAGATCACTCCATTTCTCGTTTATTTTTTAAAAATAAAGAAATTCTTATAATTGCAATTTTTTCCGATGCCAACGTTATAGCAAGATTCTGAGAATCATCAGAAAATTCGAAAATTTCGAATTATTGGAAATAATGCGTTAATTATCATATCTCTTTATACGAGCTCAAAAATTACAGACTTTTAAGTCTCCATCCACTTCCAAATTTTAGTGTCATTAGCAAGCTAAGTTAGAAGAGCAATACCATTCTTTCAGAGGTCCTAATTGATAATAAATTCGAGCAATACTTCAATTAGCTTAACGACCAGTGCGCCAGGGTTGAGGCATTCTCCGTAAGGAGGGAAGGGGAGGGAAGGGGAGGGAAGGGGAGGGGAGAGGAGGGAAGGGGAGTAGACACGGAGCTGCTCCACACAAGTCATTGTTCGAGACATGACTGAAATTAATTGTACAGAAAAGCTAGCATTTCTGAAGCAGATATTTGTGGCTCTAATTCAATGGTCTCGAATTCCAACTGATCAAAGTATCATATCAATTATGTCCTGAAGCTGCTCACTCGTAGGTATTTTTGGTACGGAAATTTCTGTCTTTACTTTAATGGCTTCGTATTCCTGACACTCAGAATACTTGCAATTACAACCTTAAGCTGATTAGTCAAACACATTTCTGGAGCCGAGACTCGGATATTTACCTTAATGGCATCGTATCCAAGATACTTGGAGTACTTGGAATTATGTCGTGCAGCTGATAACCCGTGCAAGTGCAGATGATAACCTGTGCAAGTGCAGCTGATAACCCGTGCAAGTGCAGATGATAACCCGTGCAAGTGCAGAT